>JAANYP010004241.1:0-62348 GCA_020465985.1 Centrapalus pauciflorus
CCAATGAAGGAATAGAAAGAGCAGCTTGATCAGTGGGAACAGGTGCACTGGCAGCAGCTTCAGTTTGGACTGGTTGGACTTCTGGGGAAGGATGAACTTCTGGGGAGACTTTTGTTTTCTTTCTTTTCTCCATTTCTTTATCATGTATGTCCTGCAGCTTTTCAGTAGTCATGGACTGAGCCATTTTCTTTGGAATACCTGCTGCAAAGGCAAAATTGATTAAGAATCTTCTGTGCTCAGCCTTGGTGTGCCCTGTTGGCATTTTTCTCTTCATTGCTCCTTGTTTAACCACAAACCCCTTTAGGTAATCACCTAAGGTCTCATCATCATCCATTGGGGTTTGGGCTTGCTGCTCCAATTCTTTGTCCTGTTCTTCTGCCATTCTTTTGGCAACTTCAGCATCAAAGGCAATTTGGGCTTCTTTGGAGGAAAATTTATGCTTTGGAGACTCAATGAGAATGCCCTTGCCCTTGTCTTTTGCAGCAGATAATGTAGCTTGGACTGTACTTGATGGAGCTTGAATGCCTTCCCTGATCACAACTCCAGTAGCTTTTGAAGAAGCAGCTTGAGTTTCTAGGCTAACAGCTTGAGAAGCTGTTGGGACTGCTAGCCTAGAAACTGGAACTGTTGATGCTGCTTGGACTGTTGTTGTTGAAGCTGCTTGGACTGATTTGGGAACCTTCTGATTCTCCCCCTTTTTGGAAGCATTGCTTGGACTCATCTGCTCTAATTTCATGAGCTTATTTCCACAGAGGGTGAACCCTTTGTGAAGATAATCCATTCTCTTATTCTGAGCAGCCTCTGCCTGTTTGAGTGCAAAAATTTGAGCCCCCTGTGCAGCAATGATGGACATTTGATATTCCAACATGGCTACAACAGGTTTCAGCTTGGGATCCGTCAAGAGCATGAGTTGCAGACTTGTCTCAAGATCAGAAAACACCTGAGGTGCTTGTGATCTATCACTGACATTAAGACCAGAAGTAGAAACTTCTGGGCCCCTCTTTTCTTGGTTCTGGGGACTTCCAGCTTGTGTTTGCACACTTGCTGTTGCCATGGGCGTGGTCTTAGCTATGTTGGCCATGTCCTGTGCCTCTTGTGCAGAGACATCAGTAGTGCCAGCCACAGAACCCATATGAACCATCTCTGAAGAGATGTTCACCTCCTGAGTGAGGATGGGAGTTTCCTCAATTGGTTCCCTTTGGATATTCTGTGCAGAAGGGTCCTCCTGCACAGGGATATATGGTTCTTGTTGATGGGAGGAGGAGGAAGGAGCTCCTGGTCCCCTTTTCCTTTTATATAAGTATTTTAGTGGGAGTTTTGGTTGTACAAAAGGATCAGATGGAATATTTGTATCATGAGGAGTGGGTTGGGGTCCTGGGGGTGAAGCAGGATTGTTGGGCTGTGTCTGCTCAGGACCCTCTCCTCTGTTTCCTGGAATGATGTTCATCATTGCAGAGGGCATTGGAACATCTATACTTACAAAATTGGCACTTGGCTTTAACAGCCTTTTGATTGAAGACAGTGAGTGCCTATGGGAAACATGTATCCTTTTATGTAAATGTGGAGTAGTGCAGGTGTGTGCAATAATTTCTGCCAAAAACCTAGGATACATCAAAAATTTCCCAGTCTTTAGGGAATGATGCCTTAACATCCCCTGAAAAATCATGTTTGAAAAATTGAACTGTTGGCCAGTAGAAAAGCACACTAAGGCAGTGACAATATTTGAAGAAAACTCAGACCAACCAGTTCTTTTGGGGCTTAAACATTGCTGAATAATATGCACAAGGTATTTCCATTTTGGAGAAAAGTGTGCCTTAAGAAAAGTAAAAGAATCAGCAGGACCCCTATAACCAATATTTTGAAGACCAAAATGTAAAGCTTCAAGGGATAGGTCGGTTATACCTGAGGCATCTTGAAGATGCAAGTGATTTCTGATGGATTCCTTAGTGATATTGATGACAGTTCCATCAATCTTGGATATGAGAGTAGGCACTCCATTGATGGTTTGAACAGATGCATGGTTCCAAAACTGTTCAATATGGGAGATGTATATAGTAGGGTTAATGGAAAGGGCATAATGGATATCGGAGTGCCTGAGGAAATCCATCATTGCATGAAACGGTTGAAGTTCAAAATGTTTTAAGTTGTATGGGAGGCAGTTGTGTTCTTTTACAAACTCCATTGATGAAGAAACGACGGTTTAGGGTTTGAAAGAAGAATGTGTGATTCGTTCAGAGAGAAAGCAAGAGGCCGTGGAAGAAGAATATGTAACTGGTAGTTACAACTGAACGAAACCGGGACCTTTAAACGTTTCGAAAAGGTTGGGTCCCGCGCACACATTTGAAAAATTACCCAGATACCCTGCACACTTTGACAGATCAAGTGAAAACAACTAACAGCATGAGAAAATGAACTAGCAGCTTGAGAAAATACTCAAGCTGTTAGTTAAAAGTTATGCATGTTTTCAATGAAACAGTGTCTCCCCCTTAACTAAGCATACTGAGTAGATAATAATGAAAACCAATTAATCCATGTTTACCATACCAATATTTGATACTAGGAAAGTGAACCTTCCTACATCAAAAGGTTTTTTGTAAATAAATCAGCTAACTGATCATCTGTATGTATTTTGGTAACTTGGATTAACTTCTTTTCATTACAATCTCTGATAAAGTGAAATCTGATTTCTATATGCTTGGTTTTTGGGAATTTCACCGGGTTTTGCACAATGCTGATTGCACTTGAGTTGTCAATATAAATAGGAGTAGATAAGAAATTCATACCATAGTCACTTAGTTGATTTTGAATCCACATTACCTGGGAGCAGCAGCTTGCAGCTGCTACATATTCTGCTTCAGTGGATGATGTGGACACAGTTGTTTGCTTTTTGCATTGCCAAGAGACCAATCTTGCTCCTAAGTATTGACATCCACCAGTTGTGGATTTCCTGTCAATGTTGCATCCACCATAGTCACTGTCAGAATAAGCAGTTAGTACAAAAGGAGAGTCTTTAGGATACCATAGGCCTAAGTGTGGTTGGCCTTTAAGATATCTAAAAATTCTTTTAACAGCAACCAAGTGAGAATCCTTTGGAGAGCATTGAAACCTAGCACACACACAGACAGCAAACATTATATCAGGTCTAGAAGATGTTAGATACATGAGAGATCCTATAAGGGATCTGTATAGATGAATGTCCACATCTATGCCATCTTTGTCTGTATGGAGCTGTTTATGAGAATCCATTGGAGTGCTTGCAACCTTTGTGTCTTGATAGCCAAACTTTTCCAGTATGTCTTTGACATACTTTGATTGACTTATGAATAGACCAGTAGGCTTCTGTTTAACCTGCAGCCCTAGAAAGAATGTGAGTTCTCCCATTGAACTCATTTGAAACTTTTTGTGCATTAGGGTCTCAAATTCTTTGCACAAACAATCATTTGTTGAGCCAAAGATGATGTCATCAACATATATTTAGACAAGTAGAATCTCAGTTTTGATGGACTTAGTGAAAAGTGTTTTGTCCAGAGTGCCTCTCTTGAATCCATTCTGTAGAAGATATGATGACAGAGTGTCATACCATGCTCTGGGGGCTTGATGGAGACCATAGAGAGCCTTGTCTAGCTTGTACACCCTGTCTGGATACTTGTAGTCTTCAAAACCAGGAGGTTGACACACATATACCTCCTCTTCAATTGTCCCATACAGAAAAGCAGACTTGACATCCATTTGATATACTTTAAATCCTTTGAAGCTTGCATAGGCCAGAAATAGTCTGATGGCTTCAATTCTTGCTACTGGAGCAAATACATCATCATAATCTATGCCTTCTTCTTGAGTGTACCCTTGTGCTACTAGCCTTGCTTTGTTCTTGATGACTATCCCTCTCTCATCTTTCTTGTTTCTGAACACCCATCTTGTACCTATTGCTCTCTTACCTTTAGGAAGATCCACCAGAGTCCATACATTCTGGATCTTGAACTGTAGAAGCTCTTCTTTCATTGCCTCAATCCAAGATGAATCTTTTAATGCTTCTGATGCCTTTTTAGGTTCCAGTTGAGACATGAAACAGGCATGTTCAAAAGCAGCTAGACTGAATTCAGGAACTGCTTGTTCAGCAGCAGCAGTCTCATTGTGAACCATTTTCCTTGTTTGAACAGGAGTGCTTGGATCACCCAGTATTTGATTGAGAGGGTGATACTTGTGAACTCTTAGTGTGGGCTCTCTCTCTGTTTGAAAAGAAGTTCCAAGATTTGTATCATCTCCATCAGAACCAGTGAATGGTTCAGTTTCTGGAACAGCTTGACTTGAATCTGGGACTGTTTCCTTTTGTGTTGGAGCTGTGCTTTCAGGACTTGGGGATGGCACTTCAGTGTCTGGATTTGCATTAAGTGGAGCATTCAGTACCCCTGGAGGATCACAAGACAGAAGTGGTAGAGTGGTGTAATCATCCCAACTTGGTGAATCTGCAGCAGTCTGAAACTTTGGGCCAACAGCTTGAGAAGTTGTATTGGCAGCATTAGAATTTGTGTTAGCAGCTTCAACCCTGTATGCATCAGCTTCTGCAGTATACTCAACAAAGCTCAGAGAATTTGTTAGTGAATCTAAATCAAACAACCAATCAGGACCAGTGCCTTTGATATTAGCAGTATTTTCATTAAATTCAACATTGGCACTTTCTTCAATTGTTTTAGACACACTGTTATATACTCTATAGGCTTTGCTTTGAGTTGAGTATCCTACAAAGAATCCTTCTTCAGCTATACTTTCAAACTTCCCTAAGTGAGTCTTAGTGTGAAGGATAGTACATGGGCATCCAAAAGGCTTGAAGAAAGCTATTAGGGGACTTCTGTTATGGAATAACTCATAGGGAGTTTTCCCTTGTGATTGGACAACCTGAACCCTATTCAGAACATAACAGGCTGTATTAACAGCTTCTGCCCAGAAAGTCATTGGCAGATTTGAATCAGCTAACATTGTTCTAGCAGCCTCAATTAATGTTCTGTTCTTTCTTTCAGCTACACCATTTTGCTGTGGTGTTCTTGGTGCACTATATTATCTATCAATGCCTTTGGACTCACAGAAACTGTTTAGAATGTGATTTCAGTTCCATTGTCTGATCTTATCACCTTAACTTTGGAGTTGGATTGGTTTTCCATCTTAAGGATAAAAGACTTAACTAGTTCAGCAGTTTCATCTTTGGACCTAAGAAAGTAAACCCAAGTAAATCTGGTGAAATCATCAACAATAACTAAACAGTAAGCCCTTTTATTCAAACTCAAAATACATGTTGGACCAAATAGATCCATATGAAGCAGCTGAAGAACAGATGAGATTGAATTTATTTCTTTGGCCTTATGAGAAGTTTTGTGTTGCTTACCTTTAAGGCATGCTACACAATGATCATCACAAATGAACTCCTTTTGTGGTAAGCCTCTTACCAGATTCTTTTTAACTAAAGCATTCATGGACTTGAAGTTCGTGTGACACATCCTTCTATGCCAAAGAGCAGACTCATTTGATGATGCTTTGGATATCAAACAGCTTAAAGTATTTGATTTAGTCAAAAGATCTGTGTCCAGACAGTAGACATTGTCCTTTCTTGGTGTTCTTAGTAAAACAAGGTGTTCAGGAACTTTGAAATCTTTTGAAAGAACAATGCACTCAGAATCTGTGAACAGAACAATGTTTTGTTTGTCACAGATTTGAGAGACACTTAATAAATTGTACTTAAGTTGTTCAACATACAAAACATCATGGAATGTCATGTTGCCTGCATTAACAGTACCTTTACCTGTAACCTTACCTCCTTTTGAGTTGCCTCCAAATGCTACAAAACCTCCATCAAATCCTTTGAAATTTGACAAGCACTCAGAATTGCCTGTCATGTGCCTAGAGCATCCACTGTCCAAATGTCATCTTGTTCTATGAGGAGACCTGTGGTTGCCCTGCACAAATAACAGCTTAGTCAGTAGTGGAGTAAACCCAAACCAAATTGGTTTTGGGTTGGCCTTGTACATTGACATAACTAAATATTGTTTTTGACTTCTTATATTTAGTGAGATCTACTGATGGAGTCTTTGGAGAGTATTTGGTGATAATATGAGGTATCCAACTATTTTGATCATCTTTTCTTCTAACAGTCTCAGATGATTCACTAGCAGGTCCAGATTGATGCTCAGCAGCTTGAGTTGTGTTTGTAGTGCTAACAGCTTCAGTTTTTGCACTAACAGCATCAGATTTCATCTTAGCAGTCTGATCTTTTGCAATAGCAGTTTGAGCTGAAGATTTGTCCTTGACACACCATATTTGTTTAAAACTTGATTTAGGCTTTGCCAAAACTTGTTTTTGATGTGTGGACTGTTTTTTATTAACTTTTGAAAACCTGTGATCAACTGTTTTCTTTGGAACTGATGTGGAAGGTTTCACCTTTGAGTGCTTTGACTGAATAGGATTTGATTTTGTGTGATTCACAGTCTGTTTTGCAACAGCTGGTTTGTAAAAACAATCCTTGGCTAAGTGATTCTTCCTTCCACATTGAAAACACCTTTTGACTGTTTGAATTGGAGAACCAGACTTTTCTGTCAATTTTTGGTTCTTGTTTCTCTGATTTCCTCTTACCTGCTGTTGTTTAGGAAACTTTTGAACACCATGCTTTTGGCATGTGCAGACAGAAACAGTTTTACCTCTTTTGTTTCCTTTTGATGAAGATGCAGTGTTACAGTTAGAATGTACAGAAACTTGTGGAGTAGCATTGCAGACACTCATCTTCTCTTTTCCTTTCCTACTGGGAGCTTGAACCTCTATGGGTGCACTCATTGTGTCACAGTCTTTATTGTGAATCTTATCTTCCTTTGATTCAAGACTGTTATCAAGGATAGGATCTACAATAGTCATAGACTCATCTAGTGGTTTATTGACAAGTCTATCAGCAACCTCACTCATTGGGTGAATGTACTTGTTGTTGTATGGAGGTGGAGTAGCTCTGTATCCTATTCCTTCTTTGGGATTAACCTGAGATTTTACTCTATCTTTAAATTGGACTTCCATTAGGTGTTCCAGCTTTTGATTAGTGAACTTAAAATTTCCTAGATCTATGTTAACAGTTTCTAGTTTCTTATTAGCCTCTAACACCTTTTGTTCAGTCTCTTCTACCTTTTTATTCAGAGATTCTATTTTCTTATTTAGCTCCTTTTTCTCCCACTCATGATAGGTTCTATCATAACCCATTTGAATCTCATTATCCTTATAATCATTGATCTGTTTTTCCAGATCTTCTATGGCCTGCATGTATTCATATCTCCTTTCTTCCATCTTAGCTAGAGTTTTGCACATGCTCTCATTATGATCTCTGTACTTTTTAACCATATTTTTGCATGATTGAGAGCAGAGTTTAGAGTTTACCTCAGATGGTAGTTCAGTGGAGGAAACATTTGATGTTTCTGCCATTAGAGCTTGATTTTGAAATTCTTCCTTTGTCTGATCACTCCAGTCAAACACATTGTCTTCTTGAGAGACAAGTGCTGTTGATGATGATGTTTGAATGGGCTGTGAAGTCCTTGATGGCTGTTGACCTTGAGATCTACATTCTCTGGCAAAGTGACCAAGCTTATGTTATTTATAGCATTCCACTTTTGATTTATCAAAAGCTGGTTTGCCTTCTGTTTTGGCTTGAAAGTTGGTCCTTCCAGTTCTTTTAAGAAATCTTTTGGCCCTCATGGTCAGCATTGCATGTTGCCACTTTAAATCCATCTCTTCAAGATCATCTGGATGAATTTGTTCCAAGTCTTCAACATTTAGAGCAAATAATCCATCATTGGCAACAAAAGCCTCATAGTGTGTTTCAGCAGAGTTGCTATCACCACCTGAAAAAGAATCACAGTTATTAGATTTTTCAGAAGACAGAAGAGCAGTATTTTGATAATAAGAAAAGGATTTCTTTTTAGCATCAATCTCAGTCTCAAACACTCTTAAACTGTTAAACAGATCATCCAATTCTATCTCATCAAGAGTGTCTTTTGTTCTCCATTGTGCAGCATAGACTGTCCATTCTTCTCCAAGAGATCTGAGAAACTTTCTGTTGACTTCATCTTGATCCAGATTGACTTTTGCACTTTCCAGTTCACTTATCAGTTTGTTGAACCTGTCAAAAATTTGAGTAAGGTTTTCATTCTTGCCACCAGAAAAGTTTTCATACTGCTGCTTCAAGAGATCCTTTTGGTTTCTCTTGGTACTGGCATTACCAGCAAATCTTTTCTCTAAGGCATTCCAAAGATCATGAGCAGTATAAATTTTTTTGAACTGATGTTGATAAGCATTTGGAATGGCTATTTGTAAAAGTGTAAGTGCTTTCACTTCATTCATTCTAGCCTTCCTCTCAAGTTCAGTTTTTGGAGGAGTTTTGACTGGTTTTCCCTCATCATCCAGTTCTGGATCAACTACAGGAGGAAATTCAACAGCTTCCCATATGGCATAATCAATGAATTGAATATGCTGTTGAATCCTAAGTTTCCACATCTCAAACTCAGTGGGCTTGAGCATAGGCACTTTGAGTCCTTGCCCAGATCCACTGCTGCTATTTTCAAATTCCATTGCAAAACAATTAAAAATTTAAAAGAAAGTTTTCGACTTTGAAAAACAAAGAACGACCTGTCTCTGATACCACTTGTCAGGATCTAAAACTGAATTACCAAGACTAACTGTTGAATTTATCAGAGTATAAATCAATAATCTTGCTTTGAATCAAAGTTTAATTAAGAAGTTTGCGGAATAACACTTAATTATTTTAACAAAAAAACTTTCAGAATCAATAATGAATATACACACAAGAAGTAATCAAGACTGTTTGTATTGCTGAACTCAATGATTACAATCACCTCTAATCTGTTAGATTAGACGAAGAACACAGACTGTTCTTAGGGTTTTACAACCTTAGAGGCTTATGAAAACTCTATCAATAAAGCAATTACAGACTCAAAATATGCAGAAAACTCCTGTACAATAGAAAGACCTATTCTATGTATTTATATTGCTTCTTGATATGTTTCCTTGACGAATGATGACTTCTCTGATAGTAGATATGCTGGAATCTTCATGTAGATATCTTTTCCTGAAAATCAGCACTTTCTGTTTATGAAACTGTTGAGCAGCTTGAATCACTTGACAGCATGAACAGAGCAGCTTGAGTAGATTTGCTCTGGCAGCCTGAACTTTTACACTGGCAGCTCGAGTTTCTTCTACTAGCAGCATGAACTTTGTATTTACATTTAAAATCTACTAACAGTCTGAGAAGTCTAACTAACAGCTTGAACATACTTAAACTATTTCCCAACACATTTGACCAACTGAGCCGTGATGAAATTCCAATAGTCCTACAGCTGGTGGATGGGACTACAATGGATATGGCTAAGTGGATTTTCCTGAACCTGAGGAACCTGGTGCAGCAGGAGACACAACCAGCTGCTGCTCGATACCCCAGGTTTCTGAGCCTCATATTCAGGCACATTTGTGGTGAGCACTTGTACAATTCTCAACCTTTACTTCATACTGCTGCCTTCCCTGTAATAGGGAATAGAGTTTTCTACACTGCTGTTCTTCCTAATGAGCCTCCTCTGTCAACACCAATGAGGAGGTTGTTAGGATTGGTGGAAGGACCCTCTGATGTGAGGGTGGATCCAGAAGCTGCTCCCAAGAGAAAATCCAAAGCCAGGTCCAAACTTGTTAAAAGGACCATGGCAACCACTGAAGCTGGGCCTGTCCACAAGAAGGCCAAAACAGCTCAGTCTGAGTCTGCACCCTTAGCCTCTGTGGCTGAGGGGGAGCAAGCTCCTCACCCTGGTTCATTCATTGAACCTGAAGCCTCTGTGGCTTGTGCCTTTGTGGCACCTGAGACTATGGAACAGGTCAACCCACCTGTTTCTGACCCAGTCTCTAAATTTGTCCAGTCTGAACCTCTCATCTCCTCTCCAACATCACCCACTTCATCCATCCAATACCAACGCAAATCTTTAGCCAAAAGAAAATCAGCCCAAACAACCAGCTCCTCTGTTCCCTCTCAACAGGGTTTAGTTGCAAAAGAAGCCACCCCTGCTGCCTCTCCTATTTTGGGGGAAGGTTCAACACAATTAGAGCCTGCTTCACTCCAACCTGGGTCCACCCAGAGTCAGCCTAGACCCTCTGGTTCCTCCCAACATGAGCCAGTTGTACAAACGGAGATAGCCACCTCAACTATTCCAGCCTCCCAACAGGCTGAGAATATTGAAAAACAGGAGCCCTCTCCCCTCCATACTGAGTCCACCATGTCCCCATCTCAAACTTTCTTACACTCTGAGTCTGCACGAGGTGCCCACACTGCTGGTATAGACCAATCAGCAGCTCAGCCTCATATTTCTGCTCCCTATGATACAGCTGTTCAACACCAAACAGCTGCTGAGGGACCAACAACCCAAGCTGATGAACCTCAGGGAACCTACCATCCCGTGGGTGAGGCTGCTCCTTCTATGCAAACTCCATCAGCAGGTTTCACCACTGCTGATGTTGAAATGCATATCCCATCTCCCCATGATGAGGTGCTTTTACACCAAGGCACTGTAGAGGGAACACCCACTGGCCTTCATGAAGGTGTTGTAACACAAGCAGCATCTGAAAGGCCCCCAACATCAACCCCTTCTCCTGATGATGCAGCTACAGCCACTGCTGAGGGACCCTTTGACCCCTCCAAGCTGGGCCACATTACTTTTGCCCAGGCTATGGAGCTTCTCTCAAATGTTTCTCTTCCCTCTCCATCACATCCTCATACACCAGCCTCATCATCTTCTTCTCCATCAACCCAATCTAAACAGTCCACCCATACACCTCCATCTCCAAAAGACCTGCCTTTGAAGGATCAGCTTTCTCTGCTGACCAACAAAGTTGGTTCTTTAGAAACCTCTATGTCCTCTCTACCCTCTCTTATTTCAGACTCTGTGTCTGAACAGCTTAAGGGATTCTTTGATCTGTTCAAGGATTCCTTCCCTGCCACTCCACAACATGATAATTCTCCACAGCTGCTTGCACTCACTACACAGCTGCAAAATGTATCCACGTCCCTCTCCTCCATTCTTTCACTACAACAGGACTCTGTGTCCTCAATGACAGCTATTTCTCAACAGCTGTCATCTCTCCTAACTTCTTGCAATTCTACACTTCCTGCCACCCTGGCCAACTTGAACACACTCATTGGCTCCCTATCCAGTTCTGTGTCATCAAACCTTGCTGATGTGCAAGATTCTCTAGAACTACATCTTCCACAGCTTCAAAGTTTGCTGTTCACAGCTTCTGATAGGGAAAACATTGTTAAGCTGACCTCCCTTGCTGATACCCAATCCTCTTCTCTTTAAACATGTCTTTCCCAGCTTGCAGAGGTGAAGGACAACTTGGCATTCTTAGTGAATAGCCTTGTTGGCCCCAGGCCTGCTGCCAAAACTGCTGGCAAGTCTGATGACTTTGTGTCTTCAGGCAGACCAGGTGTTGAAGGTGCTGGTACATCTCCTTCAAAGGGGGAGAAGTCATCTGCCTCGAAGACTAAGTCTAAGGGGGAGAAGACTTCTTCTCCTAAGGAGAAATCAGTGCCTGCAATACTCACTGGTCAACCAGCAGGAGTATCTGCAACAGGTACAATGGAGGGTGCCTCCGACGCTGCTCAGCCTACTCAGGCTGAATCTCCAATCCCTGCTCAGTCTAAGGGGGAGGAATTTATTCCTGGGGACAGGCCAAGCAGCAGAAGGAGGCATCTGATTCTAGAAGAAGAAGAGGAGGAGGAGGAAAGTACTAAAGCTGCTGTCACTACAGCAGCTAAAGAAAAAGAAAAAGCAGCGGTTGATCTCCAACAACAGAATGCAGCAGAGATTAAATTTCACAAAGCCAGGGCCAAAGAAATGGGTCTTCCTATCCACAAATACTTTGAGTTTAGAGAAGAACAGCTTCAAGCCCTGGAAGCTCTAAGGAAAGAAGAAGAATCTGCCAAAGCTGCTAAGTCTTTTGCACTTCAAGAGGCAAGGAAAGTTAAAATGTCCTCTCTGGTTGTGCAAAAGAAAATATTGGAAGCTGCTAAGGGATCAGCAGAAGAGAAGGAAGCAGAAAAAGAAAAGGGTGCTCTGGTCTCAGTGACCAAAACTTCAGTGCCTTCTGCAAGAGCTCAGTTCCACTTTGACAACCTGACAAGAAGAAAATTTCAGGATGTTGCTGATAGAAGGCTTGCCAAGGAAGCAATTGTCAAAGCTGTTCCCATTTCAAGAAAAGGCAGTCAGTGGAAGTTGAAAATAACCAGAATGGGTGCAACAGGCCCAGAACTAGAAACATATGACTACACTGATGTTGCACAGATGGGGTACAGAGAATGGATTGAGCTGGCAGTTGCTCTGAGCGAGTCTAATTCAGAAACTGCTAAGACTGTCAGAGCATAAGTCAAGAAGCTGATGGAGAGAGTGAAGAATCTTGGCCTGATCTCCAAAGAAGTTAGTGAAGGTGTCTATGTGACACAACCAAAAATAAAGGCCAGGAGGACAAGGAAGGACACTGAGATGGAACAACTCCTCATCCTGATAGAACAAGGTGACTATGCTATTGAGATGAAAGGAGTTGATCACAGCCTGCCTAGTGGAACAGAGTTTGAAGATGGCAAGATCATTGAAGAGCCTGAGCTGGGGGCATTTTTTGTAGATCCCTTAACTCAGAAGAAATGTTTTCAGAGAGCATCAGATCTATACAAGGTGGATCTGAGACAGCTTGTAGCCTTCAGACTTGCAGTTTCATTCAGGCAGTCAAGCAGGTGGAGAGCAGCCATCTGGGATCAGCTCAGAGGCTGTTATGAGAGAGGAGAACTTGAAGATCCCAAGTTTATGATCATAAGAAGTGAGATTGAAGAACTTGAGGATACAAGGGAGCAACTTGAGAAGATGTTTGAAGGTCCCCCTCCATTGTAGTGAAGTCCATCTACCATCTAGGTAGGTGAAGAATGGAAGCTGTCCATCAGTTGGACAGGCTTACCATTATCTGCTCCCAACACCAACAGTCCAGAACTTTATGTACATTAGTTGTACTTTGTTACATATGTTGTAACTTTGCTTATTTACATTAGTTGTAATATACATTAGTACATTAGTTGTACTCTTGTAAAAACATGTGTTCTTTTATGTAATCAAGAATCAGTGTATATATAAACTGGTCTTTTACTTTACTATAATGTTGTAATTTTATTTCAGCAAATGTACTGTAAAAATATATAGTGATTTTTGATAAGGCCAGCTTAGACTGGTTATTGCAAATCGGGGGAGATTATTAGGCACAAAAAGGCCTCAGTCAAACCTGTTCTGCATCTGAGGGGGAGATTCTTAATCAAACCTGTTGATGCATTTGAAGGTTGAATTTAAGGCCTGTTATATGCCCTGAAAATGATTTGCAAAATCAGTCCAAAGCTATTCTATATGTTGCATGTGTTGCAACAAAGACAGATTGTCCAAGCTGTTCAGTCTGCTGAACAGGCTGGACATAAACTGTCTACGCTGCTCTACACTGGTGAGCAGCTTGGGCAGTTTACAAGTGTTCTGTTCTTTGTGAAGAGGCTAAACATTTTATGGAATATGTTTCCAAGTCCTCATGTATTGTTTTTGACTACAAGATCAGTTTAAAAAGTCGAAGACAAAGTGGAAATCAGAACTGCTCAGCCTGCCCACGCTGTTCTGTTACATGAAGACAAAAGGATATTTTGAAAAGGGTGACAGACCTTTTCTTATATCAAAATAGGCCTTAACAAAGGAAGAAAGAGACAAAGTTGACATTCCTTATTTGGTTAAAGCTAATGCAACAGTAGACAAAGTGAAAAGACAAAAGTTCTGCCCACATGAAGACAAGTCTGCTTTTCAGAATGTGCAGAAAAGTTTATGTTGTCTTTTCAACAAGACTTTCCCTTTTTCCTTTCATCCAATGAAGAAGCTTCTCTTAGATCCTCGGAGTGAGTATAAAAGGAAACTTTCAAGGATTGAAAGATCAAGCCAAAAAGCTAAGTGCTGAAACTAAAAGTGATCGTGCAATCAAGTGTGTTTTTCATGCATGCAAGTCTGCTTGAATAAAACAGTGCTTGGTGTCTAAGCTGTTCTTGTTCAAGCTATTCCTCTGAGTATTGTAAACACAGTGAGTGATTCTTAGTGAGTGTATTCATTGTAACTAGTTTAAGTCTGTCTTAGACTAGTTAAACATACTGTTGTATCTGTCATCTCAGCTTGAACCTTTCCGCATTCAAGCTCGTTTGTAATTAACATTTGTTGATAATACATACAAACAGTTTAAAATTGTGTGTAGTTTTTAAATTGCTGTATTCACCCCCCCCCCCCCTCTACAGCTTAAGGCTATATACTTGGGTTATCTTTTGGGACCTACAAAGTAAAGATCATCAAAAGGGGAGATTGTTCATCAGAAGATAAAGCTTATCTTGAAGGATCCAGACTTGAACACAAATGGGGAGATTGTTAGACTTATATTGTTGTAATCAAGTCTAGGGTTCAATATAATAATTTAATATTTATGTTCATATTTTGTAAGGGATTATTAGTTGAGTCCATGGTATTTGCCTTATTAGGGTTTTATTATTTAGAGGGTCTCCTAGGTTTTATGTGTGAAGCTCAAGGTGAAAGGAGAGTGTAGTCGTCTTGCTTGGTAGAGAGAAAAACATTTGTTCATCGTAGTTCATCATTCAAGGTTTAATTTAATCATTTGACTATCTTTATAATTGTTTCATCTTGTTCATTGTTGTTATAGTTTATGTTTGATTATTTGAGACTAACAACATTTGAGTTATTACTTGTTATCCGATGTTCTTAGTTATGTATATTTTGTGTTACCGTCATAACGATAAAATAATTTAATTAAAATTATCGGATGAAATGTGTATATTATTATTAAATTGATCTTTTTATAATAAATATAGGTTTAATTTCATCAGTAAAGAAGTCAGTTTTATAGACAAACCAAAGTTTCTCCCTATATGAATTTTGGCTATGATCATTTTCACATCGAAATTACAATTTCAGTACATAGTTGTCGTTTTGTTATGCTTTTAGTCATTTGACCAGTCATTTTTTTTAAAATGAACATTTTGCCCATTTAACTTTATTTAGTTTTGGTCCCTAACTAATTTATTTTTATATTATTTAATGATCTTTTATCCTACTATTATTTATTTGATATTTAGTCTTTTTCATATTGTTACAATTTAACCAAAGTATTATTTTTTTAATTTATTATCTTTTATTATTATTATTATTATTATTTATTTGATGTGTTTTTTTATTAATTATTACAAGAATTTAACAAAAATAATTTAATATCTTTTTTTTTTATTAATTATTACAAGCATATATATATATATATATATATATATATATATATATATATATATATATATATATATATATATATATATATAGGGTTGGGTTCCGGTAAGAACCCTCGTTACCGTGAGAACGTGAGAACCACTCCAAAATGCACAAAATTGTACATAAAATGCACAAATTTAAAAATTATAAGTTTTACTTAAAACCATTATTAGTCTTAAATATTAATACATATCATAATCTAACACTAAAATTACATTCAAAAATTATATTTATTAAATTATAAACTAAATGCACAAATTTGAAAATCAAATGCACAAATTTTCTTAAATGCACAATTCGTACATAAAATTAAAAAATTATCGCATGAGATGCGTAAATTTTTACATGAAATGCATAATTTTATCGAAAACATTTAATTTTAGTATCAAATGCACAATTTTATCCAGTGGATGCACAATTTTTAGAGTGGTTCTCACGTTCTCACGGTAATGAGGGGTTCTCATGTGAACCCAATCCCATATATATATATATATATATATATATATATATATATATATATATATATATATATATATATATATATATATATATATATATATATATATATATATATATAGTCAGGTTCAAAAAAGTATCTCTCGAAATCAAGTGCACCCAAAGGTGCCAACCTTAAAAACATTTTTTTTAATTTTGTTTCTCATAACAATGTTTAAGTTAATGTTATACGCATGATATATGAATTTCACATAGATTCACACTTTCTGTACCTAAAAATTATGTGAATGTTCAATGCATATTTTGATAAATAGTCATCCAAGTGAATTATCATTTACACCATTTACATGTTCTTTTTTTACCATTCACAAGATTTATGATGTTGTCTTATACATGTCTATTCAAAAATATATATATGTGAATCTCATAGGTACGCTGATAAACCTGATTATATATATATATATAGTTAATTACAAAAATGGTCCCTGTGGTTTGTCCTAAAATTTGGATTTGGTCCCTGAACTTTCAATTTTGAAAAAACGGTCTTTATTTTTATAGTTTGTTTGCAATTTTGGTCCCTCAACCTATAAACTTTTCTAATATGACCAAATTACCATTATTTTGATGCAACCCATAGGGACCATTTCTACAATTAATTTTGTAACTCTTTTTTATTCTTAATTAAATAAAGGGCAATTTACAATTTTCGTCCCTGTGGTTATATATAAATTATGGTTACGATCTTTTTTACGTCAAAATTACAATTTCAGTACATATGGTTGTCGTTTTGTTATGCTTTTAGTCCTTTGACCAGTCCTTTTTTTTAAATGCCCATTTTACCCTTTAACATTGTTTCAGTTTTGGTCCCTAATTAATTACTTTCTTTTTTATATTAATTTAATTACTTTTATCCAATTATTATTTATTTGATATTTAGTCTTTTTCTTATTGTTACAATTAACTAAAGTATTATTTTTAATTTGTTGTGTTTTATTATTATTATTGTTATTTGTTTATTTATTTATTTGATATGTTTTTTTATTAATTATTACAAGAATTTAATTAAAATAACTATTATATATATGGATTTGTATTTAGATAACTTGTATTTATTATTAATAGAGTAAATTACAGAAATGGTCCTTGTGGTTTGTTCAAAATTATGGAAACGGTCCATCAACTTTCAAAGTTGCAGTGGCGGTCCCTCAAACCACTTTTTACTTGCAGAATTAGTCCTTCCATTTCTAAATTTTTTTAATAATGACGATTTTACCCTTCTTTCAATTACAATTTTGGTAATTTCAATTTTGGTCACTATTCTTAATTTTTCATTTTTGATTTTTGATTTTAAAATTTAAAATTTTAATTTTAATAAATAATGATTTGATTCATTATTATCATTATTATTATTATTATTATTATTATTATTATTATTATTATTATTATTATTATTATTATTATTATTATTATTCTCATTATTTTTATATTCTCATTATTTTTATATTCTCATCATCATCATCATCATCATCATCATCCATTATACCTATTTATTTTGTAAAATAAATATTTATTTCTTTACTAAAAATTATTTTTTATTTATATACTTAATTAGTCAAGTTATGCATCTTTTTATGTATTCAAGTTATTTATTAAAGTTTTATTTATTTGTATTTTATTGGTTAAACTATCTGTATAATTTTATCATTTATAATATTCCATCAAACTATTTCATTACGTTAATAAATTTTGAATTTATGTAAACTTTGATTTAAATTCACTAATTCACTACGTTTTGATTTAAGTTTACAAATGCATTGTTATGCTAACATGTTTTTTTTAAATTTATTATTTCATTTTTTTGGATTTAAATATTTTGTTATGCCGGTACGTTTGGATTTAAGTTTATTATTTAATTTGTTTGTTTTTAAAAAAAATGCTTTATAAGTTATGAAATTACTAATATATATTAAAAATAAATAATTTTACAAATAAGTTTATTAATAAACAAATAAAATATTTTTTTAATTGAATTTATAGATAAAGTACATATAAAATATAATTTGAATGTAAATTTTAATCCTATCTATTTATTAATATTTAAAGATATAAGAAATAATATATTGTATTTATGTTTTATATTTATTAATTATAATAAATATTAGATATAATGAATTATATTTGTTTTTTTAGT
This sequence comes from Centrapalus pauciflorus, assembly GCA_020465985.1. Classification (NCBI taxonomy): domain Eukaryota; kingdom Viridiplantae; phylum Streptophyta; class Magnoliopsida; order Asterales; family Asteraceae; genus Centrapalus; species Centrapalus pauciflorus. Next base: position 18,058 of record JAANYP010004241.1, read on the forward strand.
TTATTTTGTTTAAATAATATTTATTGTTACGTTGATACGTTTTGATTTAAATTTTGTATTTTATTTTTTCAATTTTAATATTTTGTTATGCCAATACGTTTTGATTTCAATATAGTATTTTAATCTTTTTGATTTACAAGTTTAAACATTACTATGTTTTATTCGTTTTCACTTAAAACGTAGCAAAATTTTAAATCAAAACAAATAAAATAGTAAATTGAAATCAAAACGTAATCACATAACAAGATATTTAAATCCAAACAAATAAAATAAAATTTTAAATAAAAACATATTAGCGTAAGTGCGTAACAAAATATTTAAATTAAAAATAATAAATTAGCAAACTTAAATAAAAAACGTAATGAATTAGTAAATGTAAATTAAAATTTACACAAATTCAAAATTTATTAAAAGTAATGAAATAGTTTGATGGAAAAGTAATAATTAAATTATACAAATAGTTTAACCAATAAATATAAATAAATAAAAATTTAATAAATAAATTGAATACATAAAAAGATGCATAACTTAACTAATTAAGTATATAATTAAAACTAATTTTTAGTAAAGAAATATAGATTTATTTTACAAAATAAATAGGTATAATTAAAAATAATAATAATAATGAGAATACTAATAATAATATAATTAATAATGAATCAAATTATAATTTATTAAATTAATATTTCAAATTTAAAACCAAAAATAAAAATTAAGAAAATGGACCAAAAATGAAATTACCAAACTTGTAATTGAAAGAAGGGCAAAATAGTCATTTAAAAAAAATTAGAAATAGAAGGACCAATTCTGCAAGTAAAAAGTGGTTTGAGGGACTGCCACTGCAACTTTGAAAGTTGAGGGACCGTTTCCATAATTTTGAACAAACCACAGGGACCATTTCTGTAATTTACTCTTATTAATATTACACTTAAATTCAAATACTTACTCAACTACATATACATTATTTTTTTTAATTTTTATTACTTTTCTTTTTTAAAAACTATAATTATTTATATGTATAATTTATTTATCTTTTTCAATATTATGTATTACTCATAAATACCTACTTATCTTTACTTTATTTATTTTTGTTAAGTGAATATGTTTTGATTTTTTTTAGAATACATACTTACATACACATGTGTGGGTAATGTTTTAATGAAATATATAATTTTTTTTAAACTAAAAATTTTATATGTATATAAACTGTTAATATTTAAAGGTATTAAACTTAACAAAATATATAAATTTGACATGTTATATGTATAAATTAAATGAATTTGTTAAATTTTTTTATAACTTCGTATGTAACTTTTGTTATGCTTAATGGGTTAATACATTGGACACTCGTAATTTATTTGAATATTAACTTTATGAAATAAATAATTAGAATGCTTTACACGTTAAAAAAATATTTTGAAGTTAAAATTACATTGAACGTATAATGTTTATACGAATATAAAAAATTAAAACTAAAATATATAAATTAATACATATATGTATAAATCTAGACAAAAAAATACTAAATTTATAAGTATTTATATAAAGTAGAGACAAAAGATAAATAAATTTAATGTATAAATAGTTAAAAACTTTATAAATGAAAAGTAATAAAATAAATAAATACCTTTTTAAAAAATAAATATATAAATAGTTCAATGTATATTTAAAATTTATATGTGAGAATAATAATAACAATATTAATAACAATAACTAACAACAATAAAATTTAAATTTAGTCATATACAATTTAGTTTCAATTACTACTACTTAGTCATGTAAATACTTAAAATATGATAAAATAGTAATAATACTAGTAATAATAATGTCAAATAAATAATGAAAATAAAACATATTAAATAATTTATTGCTTTAGTTAAATTTTAATAGTAATAGTAAGATAATACACTAAATAACTAATAAAAGAATAATAAATAATCAAGAAAATGAATTTTAAAAAGAAATATTTTTATTAGGGACCAAACATGAAATAAAGTTAAAGGGTAAAATCGTCATTTTTAAAAAATTATTGGAGAAATGGACTAAAAGCATAACAAAATTTCAACTATAAGTACTATAATTGTAATTTTACAGTGAAAAGGACGGTAACCATAACTTTTATACAACCACAGGGACGAAAAATGTAATTTACCCTTAAATAAAATATTTGTTAGTGTTACTCAAATTTAAGAAACTATAAAAAAAAAAAAAAAAAATTACTTGATTATTTATGTTGGTTCAAAAATGATTTAGATATATTTAGTCTTAATTAAAGTGTAAACCTCTCAAAAATTATGATAAAAAAATCATTTATGTTTAGGAATTGTTTTTTAAAGGTTTCATAAATAAGAAAATTTTCCTCTATAATTATTTATGTTGATTCATACATTTATAATAAAAAAAATATTTATGTTGATCAAAACACAAAAACCATTTTTGTAATCGACTCTACTTTATTTTTAATGTTAAGTAACTTTAATAAATTATAAAAAAAATTATTTATGAGTCAACGGTTTAATTAAAGTTAAAATTATTAAAGAACTTAAATAAATAAAAATTTAACGTTTAATTTTACCGAGTTAAAAAAAACTTCCTAATGGTCTAAGACAACTCGAATTTTTTTATTTAACGTATCAATTATTGTATCGTTTTAATTGTTAGTTACACAAAAAAACGATTCAAAATTTTAAGTCCATGTAACATCTTTGAGATTCATGATTAACAACTTTAATCATCAAACTTTGGTTTGTCAGACCTTTACATAAAAATCGAGAAATATAAATAGGTTTTAATCTTTTTCGTCTTTCAATTTGACTTTTCATTTTAATCCGATTAAACCGACACCTTAAAATTTTAACCATTTAAATTATCATTTTACCATTATCACATTGCTTTGATACAAATGTGAACAGATTAGAAAATAGAATCTTTGGCCAATTTTATTCAAGAAGAAAGTAAACAAACATATTTTTATTATAAATTTATGAACCAACATAAATAATTATAAAGTCAAAATATTTTTATAATATTTTATATACGAAACCTCTAGAAAATAGTTTCTAAACATAAATGATTTTTTCGTTTATAAATTTTGATTGGTTTACACTTTGATTATAGTAAATTAAAATTAATTAAGACTAAAAGTATCTGAATTATTTTTGAACCAACATAAATAATTCTTTTATTTTTTTATAGTTTATCAAAATTTAAGTAACACTAAAAAATAATTTATTTAATTAAGGATAAAAAAGAGTTAAAAAAAAATAATTGTAGAATTGGTCCCTATAGTTTGCATCAAAATAAGAGTAATTTGGTTATATTAGAAAAGTTAATAGGTTGACGGACCAAAATTGCAAACAAACTATGAAAATAAGGATCGTTTCTGCAAAATTGAAAGTTCACGGACCAAATCCAAATTTTAGGACAAACCACATGGATCATTTTCGTAATTAACTCATATATATATATATATATATATATATATATATATATATATATATATATATATATATATATATATATATATATATATATATATATATATGGAGAGGTTCTTTTAAGAACCATAAAGATGGTGAGAACTTAGGAACCTTTTAGAGCCCTTGGATCAAAAGGGTATTTTTGGAATAAAAAATATTATCTTTCTCTCTCCACCTTTTTCATCATATGCATCTTTTTTTCACTTTCTCTCTCTTACTTTTTTTTTCATCTTCATTTTCTATTTCTTTCATTAAAATTGATTTTAATATTAAAAAAACGTTTTTTTATAAAAAAAATAAATTTTTTTCTATATAAAAATTATTTAATTGTTAAAAAATTAATGTATTCTATATAGAAATATTATATGTCTATATAGAATGTTATATAATTCTATATCTTTTTATGTAGATTAACATTACTATTCATAATCTATGTAGAATGTTATGTTTCTTATATATTTCATATATTTTTATGTTTATTATACAAATCTATATCTTTTTTGTAGATTACCATTACTATTCATTGTGTTTTTGGTATATTTTATATCAGTTGCATACCAAGTGTTCGATAAAATATCTAAATGAAATCTTATTTTTTTGTTTCAATGTGTTTTTGGTATATTTTATCATTTAATCTACGTAGAATATATGATACTTGACATTCTACACGACATTCTACATAGATTGCATGACATTCTACGTAGATTGCATGTCATTCTACGTAAATTGAATGTCATTCTACGTAGATTGCATGGTATTCTACGTAGATTTACAGTTTTATTCTATGTATTTTTGGTATATTTTATATCAGTTGCATACCAAGTGTTTGATAAAATGTCTAAATAAAATCTTCTTTTTTTTGTTTCAATGTGTTTTTGATATATTTTATCATGTAATCTATGTAGAATATATGATATTTGACATTTTACACGACATTCTACACAGATTGCATGACATTCTACGCAGATTGCATGACATTCTATGTAGATTGAGTTTCATTCTACGTAGATTGCATGTCATTTTACGTAGATTGCATGACATTCCACGTATATTGTACATAAAATATGTTCGTCGATACTCTACATAGAATATGATAGATTCATTTTAAATGTTTTATAATGAAGATTATTTATAAAATATTAGATATATATGAATGTAATAGTTATTAGATGTTTAAATGATAATCTACGTAGATTACATGATAATCTACACAGAATATATGATACAAGACTACTTGTAAAAAATTACACATAATCTATGTAGAATATTATCTTTCTTATATATTTCATATATTTTTTTGTTTCTTATACATTTCTATATCTTTTTATGTAAATGTACATTAACATTCAATGTGTTTTTGGTATATTTTATCATGTAATCTATGTAAAATATATGATACTTGACATTCTACATGACATTCTACGTAGATTGAATGGCATTCTACGTAGATTGTATGTCATTCTACGTAGATTGAATGGCATTCTACGTAGATTGTATGTCATTCTACGTAGATTGAATGACATTCTACGTAGATTGAATGTCATTCTACGTAGATTGCATGACATTCTACGTAGATTGTATATAGAATATGTTCGTCGATACTCTACGTAGATTGCATGTCATTCTACGTAGATTGAATGTCATTCTACGTAGATTGAATATCATTCTACGTAGATTGCATGTTATTCTACGTAGATTGAATGCCATTCTACGTAGATTGAATGTCATTCTACGTAGATTGCATGACATTCTACGTAGATTGTACATAGAATATGTTCGTCGATACTCTACGTAGATTGCATGTCATTCTACGTAGATTGAATGTCATTCTACGTAGATTGCGTGACTATCTATGTAGAGTATCGACGAACATATTCTATGTACAATCTACGTACATTGGACAAATTCATTTTCCATACTTTATAATTAAAATTATTTGTAAGATATTATATTTATAATGAATGTAATAGTTATTAGATGTTTTACATGATAATCTATGTTGATTACATGACAATTTATGTTAGATTACATCATAATCTACATAGAATATAATATAATACTATTTGTAAAAAATCACACATAATCTATATAAAATGTTATGTTTCTTATATATTTAATATATTTTTATGTTTCTTATACATTTCTATATCTTTTTATGTAGATTAACATTACTATTCAATGTGTTTTTGATATATTTTATCATGTAATAATCTACGTAGAATATATGATAATTGACATTCTAAACGACATTCTACGTAGATTGCATGTCATTCTACGTAGATTGCATGCCATTCTACGTAGATTGCATGTCATTCTACATAGATTGAATGTCATTCTACGTATAATGAATGTCATTCTACGTAGAATGCATGACATTCTACGTAGATTGTACATATAATATGTTCGTCGATACTCTACATAGAATATGATAGATTTATTTTTCATGTTTTATAATGAAGATTATTTGTAAGATATTAGATTTATAATGATTGTAATAGTTATTGGATGTTTTACATGATAATCTACGTACATTAAATGATAATCTAAATAGAATATAATAGAAGACTACTTGTAAAAAATCACACATAATCTATGTAGAATGTTATGTTTCTTATATATTTCATATATTTCTATATTTTTTATACATTTTTATATCTTTTTATGTGGATTAACATTAATGTTCAATGTCTTTTTGGTATATTTTATATCAGTTGCATATCAAGTGTTTGATAAAATATCTAAATGAAATCTTTTTTTTTTTGTTTCAATGTGTTTTTGATATATTTTATCAGGTAATCTACGTAGAATATATGATATTTGAGATTCTACACGACATTCTACGTAGATTGCATGTCATTCTACGTAGAATGCATGACATTCTATGTAGATTGTACATAGAATATGTTCGTTAACATATTCTATATAGAAATAAAATATTTTATATAGACATATAATATTTCTATATAAAATACGTTATTTTTAGCAATTAAATAATTTTCTATATAGAAAAAAAAAATTTTTTTTTATAAAAAACGTTTTTTTACTTTAAAAAATCAATTATAATGAAAGAAAAATAAAATGAAAATGAAAAAAAGTAAGAGAGAGAAAGAGAAAAATCAGATTTTTTTTCTTCCAAAAATACCCTTTTCACACATTTTCAAGATTCTCCACTATCAAAGTTTAAAATAATTACAAAATTGTCATCCAATATATCAACCATTGATTATCATTAATCCAAAGGCCATAAAAGGTTCTTAGCTTCACACATTTTTTATGGTTCTTAGAAGAACCCTCCCCTATATATATATATATATATATATATATATATATATATATATATATATATATATATATATATATATATATATATATATATATATATATATATATATATATAATATGGTTCGTGTGAGTACCTAAATGTTAGATATTTAATTTCGATCATGTGGACTTATTTTGTAATAATTATTTTGTTTATGTTAGTCTTGTATTTATTTCCTTGTAAGTTTATTTCTATGTAAAAGTCAAGGGGGCAATTGTGTCTATGCTCCAAAGTTAATTAAAGGAGCCTAGAAATAGGCTCCTAGGGTTTTGTAATTGAAACACGGTTGAAAAGAATCAAAATATTCCAGCCACCTTTTTTGTATTACTCTCAACATTCTCTTTGTCTTCTTCATCATTACACAATTATTGAGTGTCCATTCTTCTTGTGTTTGATAAAAGAAACAATCATGTGTTGATTATTACTGGGAATACATTACAACAATCATGTGCTGATTATTACTCGGCTCAAGTCCTAGCCATGTTCACCGGTTTTGCCTTCGACCGCCACGTAGACTACGCAACATTCCTCTTCAAGGAATTGAAGAGAGTTCATATGGAGAGGGGCACCAAAAGAGGACGCAAATACATCCCTCTCCAACGTTTCCTGCAGCTCATCATACAATATGCCATGGATAACGATGAGGACATTCATGAGCGTCCTGAGGCCGATGTCTACCCTATAGTGGCAATCCAGAAGCTTAATCTGCCGAAAGGGGCTCCGTCTGTGCCGATAATGACTATCCCACTGTCCCTTCTTCTAAGGGCAATGCAATTGGAAAGGTGACAACTTTGATTCCCAGTGTATTTTGCACTCAAACACAATAATCAAACGATTTGTATTAAGAATATGAAGATTACAAGAGAGAATTTTGACACTCAATCTCTAGGAACTTTCACACACTCAAAAACACACACTAGATGGAGGCTCCTTTGTGTCTTCTTCTTAAAACCCTAGGAGAACAATACTATATATACCTAAGCATACTTTGGGAGTTTGTCCAAACACTCCCCTTAAAGTCTTGGAAATTAAGATTCCCCCCAAAGTAAACTATTCCTAATTATAAATTGAACCTAGACTTTTATTATATTTAATTATACACTATTTTAGGGCTAACAATCTCCCCTGAAGTGTATAATTAAATATTTACAGTTAAGCACAATTACACAAGCTTGAATTACAAGAAATAAAGTTTTTCTAACAATCTCCCCCTTCTTGTAATCAAGGCTTGTATTCTTCTGAAGTCTTGGGCTCTAAACTCTGATATCTGATCAATGAAGTAACTCTGATCTCTGAACTTTTGAAGTATATCATTGATCTTCTTTAGATGACTCTCCCCTTAAATGTTTCAGATCGGTGGCTCTCCCTTTGCGTTTAGTAGGTTTTTCAAAACATTTCAACTCTTTTCAGAACATTCTCCCCCTCATGATGATCATGAGAATTATGATCATCATGTAATCACTTCAGCTCTCCCCTTCAAATGAACAACCTCAATGTGTCTTCAAATCTTCTTTATTTGTCGAAGCTGATGATTACAGACTCAGAAAGAAAAAATTACATTTAAGAACATTACAGACACAGAAGTTCTTATCTCTCTCATGTTACATTCTCAATCCCCTCAATAACAGAATATAAATAGTTACACCATAAAATTTTCCATCGCCTTCAGAAACAAAAAAACCAAAAGGATATTACAGTGAAGATCATGGCTTTGAAACTTGAATATAAGAAAATGAAACAAATTCATTTGTAAGTAACATTCTAGTTCCACATAGGAGTTATGTTTGCACAATAGACTAAGTCTATGTGACCTACGTTCAGCGCTGGCGTGACGTTAACACTGGTAGGATTTCCAAATAATCATCGTGAAATCCTTTATCATGAAAGAATCACTCATATTTGTTCCGGCTTTGTCTCGGTAGACAAGCTGTTTATAGTCACGCAGACTGTAGACTCCATGTGTCATAAAAGTGTATAACATTAAGCTCTAGACTCAAAGTGCATCAATTGAAGTCGGAGACTGGAGAGGATGTCTTCCTTGTTTCAATATCAACAATATCCAAATGATATGTCGATAGAGTATGTGATATAACTCCGTGTGAATTGAAACAGAAGTCTTTTAATAGACAACTGAGTAGCTAGGGAGGTTAGGTGCATGCGTCACTGGGTCCATGACGTCTTGTTCAATACCTAATTCCAACACATGGAATTTTGGTAGCAGATGTAGGAAACCCAGCAGACTGACATGGTGTTGGTAGGATTTATCTTTTCTTTTAATCCTTTCTCACCCCTCAGCTCTCATCATTTTTCAACTGTACTCTCACCGGCTCACTTTTAGCTCATGATGCACCTCATCTCCTTTCGATAAACCCTCTTATTTGCATTTTATCTATGCTCGACCCTGCTAGTACCCGTGGTAACTAACACTCCTCAACTAATTGACCTAAGAACCCTTACTCACACAAACTAAAGTAGTTAGCTCCTTGGGTAGGTCTTCCGGCTCTGGTTTAGACCATAGGAACGATATATATGCCTAATCATGCATATTGGGCATCATCGGAGTCAGCATGATATCTTGAAGGATATAGCAGCTAAGCTCATGGGGTATTCCAGAAGAGGGATGAGAGTTGAATGAAATATCTTGGGAAGTTTGAGAGACTGTATGAGAGAACTTCAATAGAAAGTCTGATATTAGATTTGAAAATAAATCAGACAATCATGAAAGAGTTAGCTTGTATGGGAGAAACTTGATGTATGAGAGAATCAGAATATGTGGGAGAAATCAGAATATTTGAGAGAATCTCAGGAAGAATGAGATCAACATCATCACGAAGATTAGATCAATTAAACTTGGTGGAAATTTACTCAATCAGAGAATCAGATTATTCTAACAAAACCTTTTAAAGTGTGTATTAAAGTATTCAGAATGCTTACACACTTTTCGTTAAGATGTCATCTTCAAAGCGAATCTGAAACTCCCCCTGCAAATAAGAACAGTATCAGTGAAATATTAAATGTTACGAGTGAATTTCAAGAAGGAAACTCAAACTCAAACTGATAAGCATAAAAAGTAGAGAAAATTCCAAAGAAGTCTCGTAAACACGCGTTCTAAACTGGGTGTTTAGAAACCATCTGAACATGAAAGATCGGGTTCTGATCTGTCATGATGCAGAAGCCATTGCTTTGAAGTACGGGTTCCACTCGAAAGTAAGTAGAAGCCATTTCTTTGAAGATCGGGTCCTGAACTGAGCGATCAGAAGCCTTTACATTGAAGTCCGGGTTCCAATCTGAAGTGATCTGAAAACCATCTCATTGAAGTCCGGGTTCCAGTCTGAAGTGATCTGAAAACCATCTCATTGAAGTCCGTGTTCCAGTCTGAAGTGATCTGAAAACCATCTCATTGAAGTCCGGGTTCCAGTCTGAAGTGATCTGAAAACCATCTCATTGAAGTCCGGGTTCCAGTCTGAAGTGATCTCAAAACCATCTCATTGAAGTCCGGGTTCCAGTCTGAAGTGATCTGAAAACCATCTCATTGAAGTCCGGGTTCCAGTCTGAAGTGATCTCAAAACCATCTCATTGAAGTCCGGGTTCCAGTCTGAAGTGATCTGAAAACCATTTAACCTGCAAAAAAATTAAACCACTTTTGGTACCCATCGAAAGATGGGTCCTTTCTTGTTAGATTTAGGATTTCCATCGTCATGTAACAACACAACAGTAGGAATCCATTTATCATTCGACACAGGTTTAGATGCAGAACCTTTTGGCACCCATTTGTATATGGGTCCAGCTGATTTTGAAACAACCTTAGGTAATGGAACAACCTTTGGCTTGGGTGACTTTGGAAATGCCTTAGGCTTGGCCTTTGGCGATGGTTTTTCCAATTTGTCAGGCGGTGATGAGGCATGCACTTTTGTTTTCTTAGATTGGCGGCGTTTCCGTTTTTCAGGATAAGGTACAAACTTAGTCATTTCCGGAATGGCGCGCCGAAAACTTTTTGGACATAATTGAAACAGATTGCAAAAAGAGTATTTCAAAGGATTACTAGCAACATCCTTTCTAGGCACACTGACACTACTATCAATTTTCACAAAAGATTCAGGCATGACTGCCTTTTTCACAAAGAAACTTTGAAAATCAAGAGGTGTTATTTTAGGAATCCTCCTTGCATGATCCGTAGGTGCAAAACAATGAGAGTCTGTACGTTTGGAAGACTTAGACTTGGAGAAATTTCCTTGGTGAGTGGGTTTCTTGGAAGACTTAGATTGACTCCGAGTCTTCTTTGAAACCTCAGCTTTGGAAGATTTGGAGCACTCACCTTTACAACTGACAGAAGAAACTTCAACCTTGGCTTTACCTTTTTCAGATGATGTGAGATGGACTTTTGTAGGATGAGAAACCTTTAAATCTTTTAAATTAGAATTTAACCTTTCTGAAACTGTGTCAAGCTTTTCTTTGTAATGGTTAATTCTACATTTTGTTCAAAACTTTGTCTGACCAATTTTTCCTCGCTCTTGAGAAGAGCTTCTTGATAACCAAGAGCTTTCTTTCGAGCTGTCTTTAATTCCTTTTCTAAAACATTTATTTTCTGTTGAAGAACTTTTGTAGGAATGTAAAGGTGAGGGATTGGTTTTACAGGATCAATATTCAATTCTTCTGATGAATAAGTAGGTAAGCAGTCTTCCTCTGGAGTAGGTACTCTAGAAGAATAGCTTTCATTCAGTTCATCATATTTCAAAAAGATTTCCTTTTCTTTGTTTTCATTACGTTTCTCATCCTCTTGGGTTAAAACTTCTTTTGATGACTCAAAAAAGAAAGATTTAAGCCCAGCACCCATGTAATTCATGTCATAAAAAATAGGTAAAACTTGTTGAACCTTTTCCAAGTACTTAGGATTTTTAAAACCAATTCCTTGTTTGGAATGATAAAACCTAGTCTCTTTGGGTTGGTTTAAATGAATAGTTTGTTCAGTTTGACCCCGTTTTAGAAATTCATCATCTAGGGTCTTTATGCGAGAGTACAAACCTATTCTTTCTTCTTCTATCATTTTGTATTTTTCCAAACTGTCTATGTTTTCCATGCTTACAGACTCTAAGCGTTTTGAAAGAACAGATATTTCTGATTTTAAAGAGTTCTTTTCATCAGTGAGTTTATCCATACAAGATTCAAGGTATTTATTCCTATCCTCAACATCTATCTTTTCAATCAACATCTTCTTTATCACGTCATGGTTGTTTAGCCATTTATTATTATACACAGCGGATTGTTCTTTTTCAGCAATCAATTCATTCTTTCATTCGTGTAGTTGTGCATGCAGTTCATCAAATTCATTACTAGATTTAAAATCAGATAAGGATTGTATATCAAATAAATCAGATGAAGATGAAGAACTTTGTACCTGTTTGGAGTGGTTCATGAGACAGACTGGAGATATATCAACTTTCTCCTCCTCGACAGTCTTTTCATGTGTGGAAAATCCTTGAGCCATGATTGTGGAGTGCAAAAGGTGGATCTTCTAGATTGGAAACTGGAAAAACTCAGAATGTTCACAAGTTCGGATGTATCCGAGGTTGGTAACTTGGAGAAACGTGGATCAGAATCAGGTTTTTGATGTTGAAACATCAGCTTTTCTAATCAAGAAATTGTAGATCTCGTTTCTAGCTTCGTTTCGGCGTATGGTAAGCCGTCTAACGATGTTCCAGTCAAAAGTTATGGCCTCTGGAAGCACTGAATGTCAAAAGTTTGGATAGACCCGGACCCGAAATTCGGATGATCCGAATTCGGATGTCCGAATTTGGATGTGTCTGAATTTCGGTGAGGTCGTAGATCTCGTTTCAAGCTTCGTTTTGACGTATTGTAGGCATTCTAACGATGTTCCACTCAAAAGTTATGCTCTCTGGAAGCACTGAAACGAGAATAACACTTAAGAAATTACCGATTAACAATTTCAACGATTAAACAAGAAAAACTTGTAATTATTGAACAGAAATGTTCAAAATCAGTACAAGATTAATTGCTTATGATTATGGAATATAAAACCAAACAAAAACAGAATATTAACATAAAATTAAGAGCAAAACCTTTGATTTTTGCGAAGAACACGAAGAACACGAAGAACAATTAGATTTAAAAAATGCAATTACTCCTTGGATACTTCAAATTAGATCATGAAAATTTCCAGAACAAATTATCTAACATATAAGATCATTCATGCAAAATTTCAGATCATTTCAACAAGTATATCACTCAAATCAAAAATATAATCACAAAAACGTAACCGAAAATGACCAGAATAGTAAAATTCTGATTACTCCCTCGATATTTGGAGTTAGCCTCTGAAATTTTGACAGGATGTTTTTGGCATATACTCGCACAACATATCCAAAAATCATCTTAAAAGGACTTCGTATGAATTTGTGGTGATTTTTTTAAGTTTCAGCCCAATTTCATGACGTTTTTTGTGAAGAACACGAACAAATCTGAGATTTCAAGTTTAATTCCAATCTTCTTGCTCTGATACCAATTGACAACTTTGATTCCCAGTATATTTTGCACTCAAACACAATAATCAAACGATTTGTATTAAGAATATGAAGATTACAAGAGAGAATTTTGACACTCAATCTCTAGGAACTTTCACACACTCAAAAACACAAACTAGATGGAGGCTCCTTTGTGTCTTCTTCTTAAAACCCTAGGAGAACAATACTATATATACCTAAGCCTACTTTGGGAGTTTGTCCAAACACTCCACTTAAAGTCTTGGAAATTAAGATTCCCCCCAAAGTAAACTATTCCTAATTATAAATTGAACCTAGACTTTTATTATATTTAATTATACACTATTTTAGGGCTAACAAAAGGGTTCGGGCGTATATACGAGTGTTTTATCCGGATGAGGCTTAGTCAGAACCGACTGAGCCTAGCCAGTCCGAAGGTGAGGATAGATTGAGTGAGGACGAGGGAGAAATGGCGGAAGTACAACAATCCATGGGGTTAGGTGAGCGGGAGACTGTGTTTGTGAGCGAGGGAGGAGTAGGTGAGGCAGCAGAGGCGGCAGATTCTGAACGCACCGTCTCTGTTGTACGAGGGTTAGAATTAACCTCTGAGGGTGACCGCAGCCCAATCAGCCGGACAACCCACTCAAAGACCATTAGTCCGATGGTCGAACGAACCCCCACCACCCACTTAGCATCCTCCCAACAGGGTGCTATTTCATTCCACGGGGATCTACCATGTATGTCATCGCCCTCTCATTCGGAGAGTGGCGGTGTTGAACAAGGTCACACTCCGCCCCTCGTGACCACCCCTCTTTATTTCACGATTCCATCCCCACAGATACACACATCGCACGATGCCTTTGTGGCTTCCCCTAGAGCTGCCTTCGTGGCAGCTCCACAAACTTCTGGATCTGCGCATCCCATAGTGGAGCCAGAAATGACAGAAGGAAGACCTGAAGTGGCTCCATCAACGCCATCCACTTCATGTCATCTCCCAATTAACTTGGAGATGTTAACGGCAGCTCTTCGTGCTGCCGGTGTTATTACCCGGGCTGACCTGGACACCAAGAAGGAGGCTGCTGAAGAACGACATACCGCCATTCTCTCATTTATTAAGGGTAAGGGTGTCGCTTCTGAGGATGTGCCTCCTCCAGGGACCCGCTCAGTCCAATTAATGATTCAGGAGCTCTCCGACAAAATCGATGCGCAGAACCGTCTTATCCTTCAAGTCCAGGAGCAACTGAACTCCAGAATGGACCGCCTAGAATCGGCTGTCATTGAGCTACAGTGCCGTCCTCAGGCTGAGTCCCAGAAACGAAAGCATGACGATCAGGACGACCCTGACGCCATGAGGGGGAGAAATGTCAGAAAACTCTGTCTGAGGACCCTATGTTGATTGTAGGGTGAGCAGAAACAGAATCGACAGAGGTTCAGGGGTCAGGGGAAAAGATGCAAGAGGCTCGGGAATATCTGATGTTAGAAGACGTACCCATGTTCGAGGGTCCAGCTCCACTGGATCCAATGACAGCTACGGTTGAGTTCGAGCCCGTTCATGAAAAAGTTGAAATCATATTGGTGTCTGACTCAAAATCCGATACTGAGGACAACGAACCTTTAATCATTCCTAAGCCTGAGCCAGAATCACCTAAAAAATTATCATCTTCCTCCTTTGATTTCCTAAACTCACCACCACCAGCTCCACAGCAAGAAATTCTATCATCCATCCAAGCTCCCCCATCACTCAAAGAATCCCATTTAGTCCAAAGCCCGCCAAGATCTCCATGTCCTCCCATAGTCCAACAAACTGAACAACCAGGTCCTTCACAAACCAAGAGGGTAGATTTCTTTGATGAGACCCCTTTAGGACTCGGTGAATATAGGAGAGATGATATGTATTGGATGGACCGCTATTCGAAGGGAAAAGTACAAACTCTTCCACCTGAAGAGAAAGAGGAACTAAGACAAGAACGGCGGGGGACAATCATCAAATTGCTAGAAGCTAAAAATCTTGAAATAGAAGAACCCCCCGTTCAGGGCCTCAAAGAAATCCTTCAGAAGTTCCTCCGGAACAATTTCAGAATCCATTCCTAGAAGGATGGTTTAAGATGGTATTCAGAAAGAAACCTGGGTCTTTCAGCAGACGCCTCCTAATGGAACTGACCAACATAACCAAAGCTGAACAGGCTGAATACTATCAATTAATGCTCAGGGAAAGAAGATCCAAAGTCTCAAAATCAAAGATAAAGAAACTCATGACCATCACCATGTGCAGAAGAGCAAAAGTATTCTATCCTACCTTTCAGGTAGAAAGAGAAGATGGCACGGTTGAGGAGTTCTACGAGAATGATTTGGACTTCATAAGTGTGGACGACTTGAATTCTTACACAACCGATTGAAAAATCATATTAAACAACGTCTGTCTCACATAACTGCCATAGGTGCCCTTGTTCGAAGTATGAACCGCCGCTCTATTATCATGTGCCTCAGAGATTTCCAAATGACGATAGAGAGCGCGCTGGTTAAAGTGGGCCTACGAGCACCTGAACAAGACAGCTTCCTACTCGCCCACCATCCTACCTACAGAGTCATCTTTAGAGGAGGCCCGGGTGTCATTTTTGAAAATCAGAAGGGCTACAAAAGGTTCATGCTCTTTGTGGATCTTCCCCGTTATTCCGACGGTACTCTCAGATTGGTTAGAGCCTCGCTTACTCAAAAAGTTCAAAAATATGATGCTCAACCAGATCCAGAACAAAGATGCTCACTGAAGGAAATTCAGGATACCCTCAGCGGCATTGAACTCCTGAACGAACGGTTACATATGAGACAAGTGATCAGACGATTCGACGTCATACTTGGACTCCGCGAATCTACCGACCATGCCAGAGTTTCAAGACCTCCACGTTGATCGAAAAGGGGGAGATTGTTAGATATTTAATTTCGATCATGTGGACTTATTTTGTAATAATTATTTTGTTTATGTTAGTCTTGTATTTATTTCCTTGTAAGTTTATTTCTATGTAAAAGTGAAGGGGGCGATTGTGTCTATGCTCCAAAGTTAATTAAAGGAGCCTAGAAATAGGCTCCTAGGGTTTTGTAATTGAAGCACGGTTGAAAAGTATCAAAATATTCCAGCCGCCACTTTTGTATAACTCTCAACATTCTCTTTGTCTTCTTCATCATTACACAATTATTGAGTGTTCATTCTTCTTGTGTTTGATAAAAGAAACAATCATGTGCTGATTAGTACTGGGAATACATTACAACACTAAAAAATGCAGAGTACCGTGAGTACCTGTGACACACGGGTTTCAGATGTGAACTTGCTCCGAAAAAAGGTTTTTTTTAATTTTTTACATATTCATTTGGATACAAATAATATAAGGCTATTCGTAAAAATCTATATACATTTACACTTTCTATCAACTTAAAATTCATGTGAACATGTTTAGTACAGTACAGTTCATGTGAACACACATATTTCACATAGTTCTAGTGTGTGTTTATGTGTGATTTTTTACAAGTAGTCTTGTATTAATAATTTAAACATGATTATGAAAAAAAATGATTTTAAGCAAGGTACCTCCGGTACTCCGCAAAACTAGTGGTACTCATTTGAACATATATATATAATATATATATTATATAGTATAATATATAATATAATCAACACACCACACACACACACACACACACACCATTAATATATATATACTATATATATATATATAATTATATAGTATATATATTAATATTATAATATACGAACAGGTTTATCAGCGTAATTCTAGAGGTTCCAGTGATATTCCACGTACCTAATGTGAATGATCATTCACATACATACATACATAACCATAAGTATACTATATATATATATATATATATATATATATATATATATATATATATATATATATATATATATATATATATATATATATATATATATATATATATATATATATATATAGAATAGACATGTATAAGACAGCAATATAAGACTTTTTTTTCAAAATGAGCAACATTATAAATCTTGTGAATGGTAAAAAAAAGATCGTGTGAATGGTGTGTATGATCATTCACTTGGATGATCATTCACATAAATATGCATTGAGCATTCATGTAATTTTGAAGTACATAGAAAGTGTGAATCTATATGAAATTCATATATCATAAGTATAACATTAAATTAAACATAGTTATGTGAAAAAAAAATTTTTAATTTTTTTTATAATGTTGGTACCTTCGGGTGCACTTGATTTCGAGATGTATTTTTTTGACCCTGACTCTCTCTCTCTCTCTCTCTGTATATATATATATATATATATATATATATATATATATATATATATATATATATATATATATATATATATATATATATATATATATATATGATTGGGTTCACATGAGAACCCCTCTATTTCATGAGAACGTGAGAACCACTCTAAAATTTGTGCATCCACTATATAAAATTGGGCATTTGATACTAAAATTAAATGTTTTCGATAAATTTATGTATTTAATGTAAAACTTTACGTATCTCATGCAATAATTTATCCATTATATGTACGAATTGTGCATTTAAAAAAATTTGTGCATTTAGTTTATAATTTAATGAATGTACTTTTTGAATGTAATTTTAGTGTTAGATTATGATATTTATTAATATTTAAGACTAATAATGGTTTTAAGTAAAACTTTTAATTTTTAAATTTGTGCATTTGATGTACAAATTTGTACATTTTGGAGTGGTTCTCACGTTCTCACGGTAACGAGGGTTCTTACCGGAACCCAACCATATATATATATATATATATATATATATATATATATATATATATATATATATATGTATATATATAGGGTCAGGTTCTATGGGGCACCTGTATGCATTGTGCACTTTGGGAACCTGTATGCACCGTTATATCTTGAATTTTAACGGTTCATATTGTAGTGACAAAAGGGTAATTAACTTGAAAATGGATGCACGGGTGCATAACTTCTCGTGCGCGGATTGGCAAAATCAGAAGATGCTTCAATTAAGAAAATATTCTATCCGAATCTAAACAAACATTATGCATCTTCATCCAATTTATTGGATTCGTCTTCAAACACGATGCATCTTCATCCAATTCAATTTCAAACATGATGTAATTCGACCATATTCATCCTCGTCTTTGTTCCATCATTATGCATCACCAAAATCGTGATGCATTTCGGCCATATTCATCCTCGTCTATGTTCCATCATTATGCATCACCAAAATCGTGATGCATTTCGACATTTAAACGTGTTAATTTCGTGATACATCTCTGAAATTTAAACGTGTTCATCAACGTCTTCAATGTGTTCATCATTGTCGTGATGCATTGCTGTTGTGCATCATGTTTGAAACAACCAATACCATATGCTATGAAAGAGAAAGGGAAAGAGAGAGAAAAAGATGATGAAATTATGGGAAGGTGGTTGATCATTTTATTTAGTTTCCTAAATAAATGATAAATATTAAATTAAATCTTATAATTTAACAATATATTATTAAACATTCCCAAAATGCCCTTAATGCACCCTTTGTAAATAAGCAATGCATTTTTTGTTCCCATTTGGTTCCCGATGCATATGGTGCCCCATAGAACCTCAATCTATCTATATATATATACATATATATATATATATATATATATATATATATATATATATATATATATATATATATATATATATATATATATATATATATGAGATTTTAATTCAAAATGAGGGAGGGAGAGAGGTAGAGAGAAATGAGGAGGAAAATTAGAAATGTAGTTAATATGAGATTTTAATTCAAAATGTAACTCCTAATTATCTTTTAATGACTTTTAGATATAAATTAATTATCATATCTATAGTTTTCCCTAAATACCCTTAGTGCACCCTTGTTTGATTATTTGGTGCACAAAAGTTCCTAGAGGTGCCTCGGTGCATAAAAGTTCTATATATATATATATATATATATATATATATATATATATATATATATATATATATATATATATATGTATATATATATATAATCAGGTTCATCAGCGTACCTGTAAGATTCCAGCGTACCCAGCGTACCCTTATGTGAATGATCATTCACATATATATTTTTTGAATAGACGTGTATAAGACAACATTATAAGACTTTTTTTCAAAAGAAGCAACATCATAAATCTTGTGAATGGTAAAAAAAGATCATGTGAATGGTCATTCACACCATTCACATTGTGTGAAATGACCATTCACATGGATGACCATTCACATCAATATGCATTGAGCATTCACATAATTTTTAAGGACACAGAAAGTGTGAATGTATGTGAAATTCATATATCATGTGTAAAACATTAGATTAAACATGGTTATGAGAAAAAAATTTAAAAAAAAGTTTTTTAAGGTCGGTACCTTCGGGTGCACTTGATTTCGAGAGGTACCTTTTTGAACCTGACTCTATATATATATATATATATATATATATATATATATATATATATATATATATATATATATATATATATATATATATATATATATATATGGTTGGGATCATTGCAGAACCTTAATTTAGTGCAGAACCATAGAACAATCTAAACCATTAGATTATAATATAACACTAGGGATAAGATGGTAATTATACAATTAACATTGAATTAATAGCAGCCTACCAAGTTTGACTGTCCACTTTGACTTTTTTTTTTTACTCTTTTAATATATAATGGACATGCAGTGTTGCATCGACGTTAAATATAGATATCAAAGTGTTCATTCGACATCGAATGGTCGTATGGGTAAAAAAAATTTACGAAAAATAAACACGTAAATTTTTTTTCAAAAAAATATATTCATGACCGTTCTCGTTAAATCCACCAACTTTGACTACTAATTTTGACTATTATTTATCTATGTTAATAATGAACGTAAATGCAGTGTTGCATCGACGTTAAATATACGGTATCAAAGTGTTCATTCGATATCGAATGATCTCATGATCTCACCATGATATATTGCATCGTGGTCTGGGTAAAATTTTTTTTACGAAAAATAAAAATATATATATCATAACCGTTCTCGTTAAATCCACCAACTTTGACTACTAATTGTGACTATTATTTTAGCTCTGTTAGTAATGAACGTATATGCAATGTTGCATTGACGTTAAATATACGATATCAAAGTGTTCATTCGATATCGAATGATCTTATGATCTCACCATGATATATTGCATCGTGGTCTGGGTAAAATTTTTTTTACAAAAAATAAAAAATATATATCATAACCGTTCTCGTTAAATCCACCAACTTTGACTACTAATTGTGACTATTATTTTAGTTCTGTTAATAATGAGCGTATATGCAGTGTTGCATTGACGTTAAATATACGATATCAAAGTGTTCATTCGATATCGAATGATCTCATTATCTCACCATGATATATTGCATCGTGGTCTGGGTAATTTTTTTTTACGAAAAATAAACACGTAAAATTTTTTCGAAAAAAATATATCATGACCGGTCTCGTTTTAAAGAGTATAAAATTCTCGTTTTTATGGTATAATTTTTTTGATTTAAAAATTAATAATATTAATGTTATTTTAATTTAAAGAAAAAAGATATTTATTTTGCTAATGTCAATCTTTTTACTATTTCCGATCTTTTCCTTTTTTACCCCTCCAAGAATTAAAATATCACTATTACCAATCTTTTTTTTTTTCACTAATTCCAAACTTAACTCTTTTAATCAAGACAATTAGATTATTCTAATCTATGGACGATATTGGTTCTACAGTTCTACACTAAATTTAGGTTCTGCAATGATCCCATATATATATATATATATATATATATATATATATATATATATATATATATATATATATATATATATATATATATATATATATATATATATATATACACACACACACACATACATACAACTCATATTTTTTACCTTACTTTTATGTATCATCTAATCGTAGGGGAGTCTTATTTATAGTCTTAGTTACTGTGGTGTGATGATAATGAGATTAATATCATCAAGTACTGGTTTATGACCCACGTATTACGTGGATATTTTTAATTAAATTTAGTTATATATAATATGCATAAGTAAAAATAAAAACAAGAAAAAACAATAATTGTGATTATCTTTTATTATTTAAAGATAGAAAATAGAGTGTATTTATCTTTTATAAAGATAATAAATTTTATTAATCTTTTATTTTTTACAATAATAAGTTGTAATTATATTTTTCAGTGAAACATAGAAGCGTGACATTTGATATTCTTCTTTATTATATATAATAATAATAATTTCCACAACTCATTTAAATTTATACATTTGGATTTAATTATGATTATTATGGATGTTAATGATAGATATTTATTTTAGGTAAATATTAATTTAATATGTCACAACATCTAATTTAGTACTAATTCATTGATGAAATGTAATTAATTTAATGAAGTAATGAAGTAAACTAGTTATTAACCCACGTATCACGTGGATATTTTATAAATAAATGTTTTAAAAATCTACACAAAACGTCAAATACATACAAAACTGTTTATTTTTTACTAAAAGATACGACTATAGTATTATCTTTTGTTAATAATGATAATTAAAAGTTTCTATTTTTAAATATGTATGAATAGTATTTATCGTGTCTCGTTTTTTTAAAGCTTTTTATCTTTAGATTTTTATGTATAAATAAAAAACTAAAAATTTACTTTTTACATAGAATACAATTTAAAAAATTTGAAGATTAAAAAAAAAAAAATGAAACAACTCATTTTCAATATTGCATTATTTTCACTTTTTTAAATATATATAAAATAATGTATACTTAGCTAACATTCGTAGTTAAATCCGAAAGTTATTTAAATTAATTAAAAAGATTGTTTTATATATATAACAGTTAAATTAGGTAGTACCTAATTATATTTTTATTTAAATTTTAGAAATAAATTAGATAACTAATTAAGAAGAATTTTATATGGAAAATTGGGTGGGAAAATAAAATTTGTATTAACCGAAAAAACGACACATGATGCTAGACATTTTCTTTCATACACACACACACATATATTTAATTATTTTTTAAGAATATAAACTTATAAACAAATACACAATTATTATATGCATGTGATATAATCATATATTTAGTTTATCAAAAATTCAATTCAACTTAAACATTTATAATGTTTCTCAACTATAATATTTTGTATACTCTCAACATATGTCATGAAAAAAATTATTCATAAACTTTTAACTCAAAATTAATTTATTTTTTTTTATATGAGATTAGTTTAATTTAAAAAAATAAAATATTGTGTGCTCGATTTACATAAAATTCATAAGAATCTAGTTTTATCAAATTATAAATGCAATAAGATCAAATTTTTTTTCTTGAAAAAGAAAAACCCAAAATACGTAAGCTAAATCTATTTTATAAAAACTAACATAAACAGTAGCATTTAATTAAAATAATTCATGTATGTTTTATACCAAGAAATATCATATAAGATAAAAAAAAATTGTATGTTTTAATTAAATATTAGACATCAAAATATGAACTTTTTTGTCTTAAAAATAAATTTAGATTAATATTAGAATATTTAAAATATTTTCTATTTTAACTGTATGGGTTAAATATATGATAGTATTTGAATTAGATTCCATAAATTTTATTGATAATGTATTAGTAAATTTAGAAATCTAATTATGGAAAAAAGGCGGGAAATCAAAAATTTAGAGAGGTGAGGAAATGACATGTGGCATGAAAGATTTTCATTTATTAATATATATATATAGATAGATTAAGAAAAAGAGGCGGGAAAATGAAATTTTCGTGCAAATGACACGTGGCATGAAATGTTTTGCTTTATTATACTACATAGATGTGGACTTAATAAATATACCGGTAATAAAACGTGACAAACCCAAAATTAAGATTGACCGACACTGCTTTTCTTTTACCCGTTGTTGTTTTGTTATTTGAAAACACCACGAAATTAAATTGTCAAAAAGTCATATTTAAAAACAATACAATTACAATATTAATATTAATATTTTATTTTTTAAATAAACTTTCAATGTGGGGCTCCGAAAAGGCAACAATTCGTTAAGAAATTAAAAAGTGGTTCCCACTGACCCCAGAATACAAAGATATAAATACATCTTCCCAGATTTCCCTCTGCACTTCACCTTCTATTTCCACATGCTTCCATGCTTTAAGCCTTCAAGAACTCCCTTCAAGATCACTCTTTTTTTTTCCTTTTTTTCGACTAAAATCCCTTCTTAGATCCGTTTACAACATCCCCAAATCAAATCGTAAGGTAAATTTCTCATATTTTTACAGATTCAGATCAGATCCGATCCATTTTTGGTGATTCTTGATGGGGTTTTTTGTTAGATTCAAGAATTTGCTTTTGATTTCATGTTTATTTCTTAAAATTGTTGATGGGTATTATCTTCCTGGAAGTTTTCCTCATAAATATGATGTGGGCGATCGATTATCTGTAAAAGTTAATTCATTAACATCCATAGATACAGAAATTCCATATGGATATTATACTTTACCCTTTTGTAGGCCTCCTGAAGGCATTAAAGATAGTGCTGAAAACATTGGTGAGCTTCTAATGGGAGATCGAATCGAAAACTCACCGTATCGGTTTAAGATGTTCAAGAATGAGAGTGAGATTGTTTTGTGTAAAACGAATCCGTTATCGGTTGATGAATTCAAGACTTTGAAAGAAAGGATTGATGATATGTATCAGGTTAATTTGATTCTTGATAATCTTCCTGCAATTCGGTATACCAAAAAAGATGGATATTTTCTTAGATGGACTGGTTATCCTGTTGGAATCAAGGTTAAAGATGTTTATTATGTGTTCAATCATTTGAAGTTTACGGTTTTGGTTCATAAATACGAGCATAACAATGTCGTTGGCGTGATTGGGACGGGCGACGGGGCAGAGTTGATAACACATAACAACGAAACGAATAATGAAGGTTACATGGTTGTTGGATTCGAGGTTCAACCGTGTAGCGTCAATCATGATGTTAGTTTACTCAATAACGTTACGCCTTATGGGAAGTACGCTAAACCGATCAAATGTGATCCTGCTTCGGTGGCTATGGCTGTGACAAACGGTCGATCAGTGACGTATACTTATGAGGTTTCGTTTGTTTTGAGTGATATAAAGTGGCCTTCGAGATGGGATGCTTATTTGAAGATGGAAGGTGCAAAGGTTCATTGGTTTTCGATCTTGAATTCGTTGATGGTGATCACGTTTCTCGCGGGTGTGGTTCTTGTTATATTCTTGAGGACGATTCGTAGGGATTTGGCTCATTACGAGGAGCTAGACGAGGCTCAAAATCAAATGAATGAAGAGTTATCGGGGTGGAAGCTTGTCGTTTGTGATGTTTTTCGAGCTCCAAATTATCCTAAGCTTTTATGTGTTATGGTGGCAGACGGTTGTCGAATCCTTGGAATGGCGGTTGCTACCATATTCTTCGCTGCGCTCGGATTCATGTCTCCGGCTTCACGTGGAGCTCTCATCTCAGGTATTTCTGATCTTCGTCCTGTTAACATCTATATCCTTCTTATTATAGTTAGCATAGTAGAAGGTTGATTTTGTCATTTTTATAATCTTTTCTTACCTGTATTATTCATCTTTCATTGTACTTTAATTCAATTCTAATAGAAAACCCTAGCCGTATTGTTTACTCTCAATATGGTATCAGAGCTAACAGCCGTATATACGGCTAGGGTTTTCTATTAGAATTGAATTAAAGTACAATGAAAGATGAATAATACATATAAGAAAAGATTATAAAAATGACAAAATCAACCTTCTACTATGCTAACTATAATAAGAAGGATATATATGTTAATACGTCCATTTTCTTATCGATGAAATGAGATACGTAGAATGATCCGACACACATATGCAGGTATGCTTATGTTCTATCTGCTGTTGGGAGTTATTGCTGGTTTTGTTGCTGTTTGGTTACAACGGACCCTCGAAGGCGGAAACTCTCGAGGATGGTTTTCTGTCTCGTCGAGAGTCGCATGTTTCTTCCCCGGCATCTCGTTTCTCATCCTAACGATCCTAAATTCTCTTTTATGGGCAAGTAAAAGCACAGGGGCCATTCCCTTTACGACGTTCATCGTTCTAATCTTACTCTGGTTTTGCATCTCCGCACCCTTGACCTTAATCGGTGGATTCATAGCCACAAGAGCTCGGTATCTCGAGTACCCAGTTCGCACAAATCAAATCCCTCGCGAAATCCCCGCTCCAAGATTCCCTTCGTGGATCTTGGTTCTCGGAGCAGGGACACTCCCGTTTGGGACCCTTTTCATCGAGCTATTCTTCATCATGTCTAGCATTTGGCTTGGGCGTGTTTACTACGTTTTCGGGTTTCTCTTCGTCGTCCTTAATCTACTCGTGACCGTTTGCGCAGAAGTGTCTCTTGTTCTGACTTACATGCACCTCTGTGTCGAGGATTGGAAATGGTGGTGGAAATCTTTCTTTGCTTCGGGTTCTGTCGCGTTATACATATTCTTGTATTCGATTAACTATCTCGTATTCGATCTCAAGAGCTTGAGCGGGCCTGTATCCGCGATGATCTACTTGGGTTACAGTCTTTTCATGGTCTTAGCGATTATGCTCGCGACTGGAGCCGTTGGGTTCTTGACATCGTTGTTCTTCGTTCATCGTCTTTTCTCGTCTGTCAAGATAGACTGATACAAAGATTGGAGACCCATGAATTTGATATTGTGTAGCTTAATAACGAACGATTACGAACATAGATATGATTCATATGAGTTCTTTCTAAATAGTATATAATTAATCATGCATGCATTTGTTTTTGAAAGAATATATATATGTTATAATCAAACAAAATTAGGATTAATTGCTTATTAATACAATAATGTTATATTTTTTATTAGCAATTCATACAATCAAGTTGAAATGTTGAATTTTGATACAATTAATATGATAACTGTATGATTAGTGAAAGTGTGAAGAGTTGGTGTATATTTAACACAACTCAGTTATAAATTAAAACAGGTGGTTCAATGGAGAACCTTCAACCTTCATGCACCACCACAAATGCATCACAATTCCCGAGTGATGCATCAAATTCCCACGTGATGTATTGTGGTTCTCCAAGGTTCTTCGATACATAGAGTTCTCCATTGAACCCACCTCAATTAAAACATGATTATATAAATTGTGTAACAAATGATATACTTTGATAAGTCGAATAAATTGATAAGACGTGATGGTGCTATTTGTTTTTTAAGAGGTTGAATGTTTGAAGTCTGAAAAACACGTCTGAAATTAAGAGGAAGTCTTAAGATCTGAAATTAAGAGGCTCTTAATTTTAGTTCTGACAACTCCCAATCTCTTAATTTTAATTGGCAAATTCAGAGGTTGCAACCTCTTAAGTCTGAAACTAAACAAAGAATCTGAATTTATCATAGATCTGAATTTTAGACTTTAGAGCCTTTTAAGAGACTTTTAATGAAAAATAAACAAGGCGTAAATGTTGTTGATAAAAAAGTAAAAATAACCCATGAAAATGAAATTAAATTAAATTGGAAAGTGTTTGTAGCAATCATAAAAAGAGGCAAAAGCATTACATGATTACTTTGATTCTAAATGATGGTGCTTTTGCTTTTAGCCGAAAGAACATTATTTAAAACATGGTTGTTGTTCTTGGTATTTGATGAAAACTAGCATTCAACTTTCAAATTTTGCTTTAATAATTCATATGACGTTTATAAACTCATGCGATGTTTGTGAATATGTTTCCATAAAAGATTATCGTATTTTACAAACGTAAAGTTTTATATAAATGTTTGCTAAGTTATGTTTTATTTTTCAACACGTTGATGGCATGACAATATTGTGACTCAAAACCAAAACGTATTAATATGACAAAATGATTCAAGAGAGCCTTTTATGAACCAATTCATAGAAATCTTTATGATTTTGGACAATAAAATGGATTCAATGGCATATCTTGTACCATTGCAATTATCACTTGCTTCATGTGTTTGGGATGATCGCATTTATACTTGTGTGTTAACTAGATCTATTAAAATTAGCATCAAATTTATCTGACATTTTTGTATGAAGAAACTTAATCAAAATTAAAATGAAATGATCTAGCTAACAAGGCAATCATCATAACCAAATCTTCTAGAATAGATAGAGTTGATTATAACATATAAACGCGTCGATAACATGAGTTTTTTTTTATTTATCAGTTAGTCATGTTTTTATGCTCTTTATTATGATTAACATCAAATGGAGAAATACATGATGCTCACTAGGCAATATATTTGAAGATCTGTCTCAGATCGTTTAACGGTTACAAGATTGTTAATTCAATAATAATTTAGTTAAAGAAAAACTTTTGAAATAGTTCTTTGAATGAAAGCAAGTTCAATAAAAGTAACAAAGTGTTTGATTTTGCGTTATGACGGAAATTATAAAATTATTACGTTACAATAACGTAAATAAGTGGTTTAAAGTGTTTAGATTGAATTAACTAATAAGTGACTATTTGTGTTTACAATTAATCCTACCATATTTTTTCATAAGTTAAGAAATGTAACTTGTATGCTTAATAAGTAGGGGTGCGCTTTGTACCCGGACCGGTACCGAAACCGAATAAGATATGTGGAATAACCAAAACCAAAATAATTAATTTTATATGGTACTGGTTCGGTATAAATATGGTACCGAAACCGTGAGTACCGAAAACTGATTTTTTAAGTAATTCAAAACCCGAATACCGGACCGAATATATTAATTCGGTATCGGTCGGTAATGGTCCCGGTTCGGTACCAGGCCAGGTTCGGAAAACCGGCTCCGTCGCTCTCCCTTATTAATAAGTGATTATTTGATATTTTTCAAAGTTAAAACATAAATCCAAACATTTTAAAATTTTGATTATTTGATACTTGTGATAGCAGACAGTATAAGCTAAATTAACACTAAACTTTCAGTAATATTTTTTTAGTTATCTAATTATTAATTTTTAAAATGATACGATATTTTTTCAAACGCAGATCCAAACACCTCCGGTAAACGTTACTACAAACGTAATATTGGATTTAAAGAAAATCAAAGGTGTTCAAAATTAAAACTGGGGTCAATGTTGTTGACTGGGTCAAGCACACCACGCCAGTCGGGCAATACGTGTGCGATGTGTTACACCTTCACGGCTCCCGCGTCTCTCTACCCGACCCGTTTTCATTTCCTATAAACAACCCGCTCTTCTTCACCTGCCATTTCCATCTTCATCATTCTTCTAACCATAACCCTAACTCTAATAACTCTTTACCACTTTCATTTTTATCAGAAATGAAATCTATGGGTGGTGTTACTGTTCTTCATCCTCATGATTCTTTCAGCAATCATCCCGATGATTTGTTCTTCTCTTCATCAAATCCAACCATTAAATTGAATCCTACTTACACAAATCACACCTCTAGCTCCCCTGTATCTAATCGCCGGAGACGAACGCCACCGCTTAAGAAGCACGATAGAAACACGGCGGCGGCGGTTGCTCAACCGTCAGCTTCTAACAACCTAGTCATGGGACATGTTAAGTTATTGAAACACGGCGCATCGACGGTATCGAATCAGTTGCATAAAAGTAACACAACAGAATTTTTCGCCGGATTTGCGTTTGTCGATTCACCTCCTCCGAGCTCCGTTCCGTTACCTGGTTTTTTCACGAAAAAAATTGTCAACGATCCTACCTCAGATTTGAGGCGAATTCTGGGTTTGAACATGTCTTAGTTACGTACAATCTGATACATATATATATCTGTAAGTGCAGCTTATGTTAATCGATGATGATGAACATCCTGTTTGGTTCAAATTCGATAGAATTACCCCCAATTATTTTGAAAGGGGGTTGTCGGAATTGAGTAAGCAAATGGTTCATTATCGATTACAGAATTAGGGTTTTAACATTTATGATTGTTTGTTGTTCATATCAATGGATTTGGGGGTTAATTAGGATTAGTTATTAATGTTGTAATGGGTAAGTAAGTAAGCCTGGTTTTGTAATTAAATTACATATTATGGTTAAATTATTGGTTTTAAATTTATTTTGGTTTGGTGGAATAATAATAATGGTGTTAGAAAAGGAACGCCATTGTAGACCACACCCAACATTTTGAACAAAGTCGTGGGTCACTGGTAGCCTGTCGTTTTCTTCTTTCCCATTTGCTTTTGTTTTCTTAATATATCCGTATAATTATATTGTTGGACGATTAATATTTATTATTAATTTATTTCTATTTATAATATTTGATGATAATTAATCTTTATACCTTATCTCTATAGAGATATATACAAAAGTTGAGTCAAAATAATAGCTGTTGGTAACAAATATTCATGTAATAAAATTTTTACAGAAATTGATTTATTTATAATCTATATATATATATATATATATATATATATATATATATATATATATATATATATAGATTGAGGTTCTATGGGGCACCATATGCATCGGGAACCAAATGGGAACCAAAAATGCATTGCTTGTTTACAAATGATGCAATAAGAGTAATATTGGAATACTTTATTTGAAAAATTAATTATTCTTTTAATTAATAGATTAGGATTAAAATAGGAAACTAAATCAATCTGACCGACGAGCTTGATGCATCATGTTGAACTCATGAACCTATGAACGTATACGATGTGAAGAAGACGAATACTGCACAGTATTAACACAATAATGCACCGTTAGATCTTGAATTTTAATGGTTCAGATTGTAGTGGCAAAATGGTAATTAATTTGAAAATGGGTGCACGGGTGCATAACTTCTCGCGCGTGGAAGAGCAAAATCAGAATATGCTTGAATTCAGAAAATATTCTATCCGAATCTAAACAAACATGATGCATCTTCATCCAATTTATTGGATTCGTCTTCAAACACGATGCATCTTCATCCAATTCAATTTCAAACATGATGCATTTCGACCATATTAATCCCCGTCATTGTTCCATCATTATGCATCACCAAAATCGTGATGCATTTCGACCATATTCATCCTCGTCTTTGTTCCATCATTATGCATCACCAAAATCATGATGCATTTCGACATTTAAACGTGTTAATTTCGTGATTCATCTCTGAAATATAAATGTGTTCATCAACGTCTTCGATGTGTTCATAATTGTCGTGATGCATTGCTGTTGTGCATCATGTTTGAAACAACCAATACCATATGCTCCAACAATTTCTTGGAAGCAATAACCACCAACATTAATAAAGAATCTTAGAATTCTTTGACTAGCCATAAGCATGATACAGAATCGTAGAATGAACTGTTTGTGAAAAAACTGATACTCAAAAGTCATGATCAACAGACGCAAGCAAATTCTCATCAACATCGATGTACAGGTATGGTGCAGAGTTGCATACCGACGGTGGACAGCGATGGTGGTGCTGGGTCTGGCGATAGTAGTAGTGATTGTCTTGTGAAAACTGGTTGAGAGATGGAGAGAGGCTAGCCATGAAAGAGAAAGTGAAAGAGAGAGAAAAGTGGACGGATTTATGGAAAGGTGGTTGATCATTTTATTTATTTTCCTAAATAAATGATAAATATTAAATTAAATCTTATAATTTAACAATATATTATTAAGCATTCCCAAAATGCGCTTAATGCATCCTTTGTACAAGCAATGCATTTTTGGTTCCCATTTGGTTGCCAATGCATATGGTGCCCCATAGAACCTCAATATATATATATATATATATATATATATATATATATATATATATATATATATATATATATATATATATTTTAAAAGTAATTTTTTTAAATTTTTTTCATTAACATGTTTTAATTAACGTTACACAGATGATATATAAATTTCATGCAAATTCGAACAATTTAAGTGTATGAAATCACACATCATGCTCACATATATTTAAAATTATGTAAGATCTTGTTTCTTTTTTGTTAGAAGATCTTCGAACCTCTTATGTCTGCGAACTCGAAGACGCGGGAAGATGCTTTATATGAAAGTGTGTTTGTTTTTTTCCGTCTTCACGCGTCTGCGGACATCTTCCCGCGTCTGCGGAATCGTCTGCGAACCTCTTCCCGCGTCTGCGAAACTCTTCCCGCATCTGCAGACGTGTGCAGACCTTTAGGTCATCTCTTCTGACCGCAGATTTCTACAGCTAAGTCTGCAGACCGCAGACATCAACGTCTTAAAAAACAAACAACACCTAAGTGTACGTAGTACATCACTTTTTAGAAGATGTGAATGTATGTAAAATTTACATATGATATACATAATGTTAATTAAAATATGTTTATTTAAAAAAAAGTTTTTTTTAAAGGTGGTACCTTTTGGTGCGCTGCATAATGAGTGATACTCTCTCGAATCATATTTTATACATATACATACACACACACACACACATACATACAATTTTTGCATGAAGTACATCACATTTATGAGTCTTAAATATATTTATTAAATTTCACTACCGTTTCTCAACCTTAGATTATCGTTAAATTTATTCTCTTTTTAAGTTGAGTCCAAAATAATAAATGATGGTAATAAATATTCATGTAATAATAAAACTTTTCTTGATTTCATCTATTTTATAAATAAAATTAAAAATAAACTTTTATATGCTTAATAGTAATACTTTTTCTATAGGTTGAACCCATATATTTTCTTTTTCATAATCAAACTTTTATATGCTTAATTATTTAATTTTTCACTAATTATATAATTATATAGATCAATTAAAAAGGGTCAATCAATAAAATAGCGTCTCTTCAATTGTTTTTATTAAATTTTATTCATAACATGTTTGTCTCTTGAGCACGGGTGGATTCATTTTTTTTGTTATCGATGTCATCTTTTTAGAGTAAATTTAATAGATAGAATTTAAAATATTTTTTTAAGATAGATCGGGTGAACAAAACGGGTTGCCAAAACAAAATTAACAAATAAAAAGATTTTTGTAATTACAAAAGTACATAGTACAATACTATCTCTCAACTCTCGCTGTTGCGACCGAAAAAACCAATATTAGCTTCAACAATTAAAATCATTCGGATACATCTTCGCCAACCATAATAACTTTGATTCATCAAAGTCCCTAAAAAAATCACACAGTTAGGGTTTTCAACATATTTAAGCACCTCTCTAACCGATGAGAAACGATGATATCGATTAGAGGTTTTTCAACCAAATGGACCGGTGTCTTCAACAAGGTTTGAGCTAATTTTTTTCAAGTTTTTTATAATCTTTTTGGTTGGTTGTTGAATCTTGTCTCTTATACTTTTTATTTCTATTGTACTTTTGTTTTTCTTTTAAGTTTTTATGATTAAACTCATTAAAATTTTAATAAATTTGGGTAACGAAATCACCAAATATAAATTAGATTTATGTATAATACTTTTATGAATTTTTAGTAGGTGTCACTAAAAAAATCCTATGTGTCACTCGAATTTTTGATACATACGTAACTCAGTATTTTAAAATTTTATCGGTGTCAGGTGATACCCATTGTAATATATTGCATCCACCCTAGCTCTTGAGTTGAATCTCATTCACACAATCAATTTATGTTTATTATATACTAGATTATTGCTCATGTAATACATGGGGCATGTGTAGGAAATATTCATATTTTTAAATATAATAACTTAAAATGTTACTAGTAAAAATAATAAAGTAATAATATATTGATATTAACTGAGATAGATAATTAACTAAAATTATATTTGAAAAAATTTTATTTTTCTTATTATAATAAATATATATTGAATATATGAATATATATTTGAAATACTGATTATATTACAATAAAAACTAAATCAATTTTGTAATGTTTTTGCTTTTAAATTTGAAACAATATTTACAATATATTAGAAAGTATTGCTTTTATGAAAATTATTATAATGTTACTCTTTTCATATTTAGATTTGTTTTTAATGATAAATAACTTAAAATCTATCTTTTATATATAAGAATTTTTTTTTCAATGAATTATGAATGAAAAATTAAATCAATTACGATTGTTAACATAATTTTAAAATAAATATTAATGTACAAAATTTAAGAATGAGAATAGATTTTAAATTTGATACATTTAATATACGATTAAACATTAACTTTTAGTTTAAATTTAAAAAAACATACAAAATTATAAATCAAATTATTCATTCTATATAAAACATTTTAGGTAAAATTAGATTTTAAATTAGCAAGTATTTAAAATCAATTAATTATATATATTTTCCTTTTTGGTTGGATCCAGAGTCAGTCCTTTTTTTGGATTAAATCTCAGGGAAACCCCTGAAATAAACTTCGATGAAACTCGTGACTTTTGGATCCGATGTCTGAGATTCTTGCTTAGTTTCTTGTTTTGTTTGATTGGTGTAATTTTTTTCTTTTCTTTACTCTTTGGTGTAATTCTGGTTGTAAGTTTTACTTCTAAGCATCTTGTTTGAAGTATTTGGTGGAATAATATTGCTGCTGTTAAAAAAATATATATTTTCCTTTAATATTTTAAGTTTTCTAAAATAAATTAGATGAGTTGATTAAAAATATAAATTAGATGAGTTAATTAAGAAAGTTATATTAACAAAAATGGGCGGTAAAATGAAATCTTGGAGAGTTATGGTAGTTTGACTAGTTTCATTCCTAAAATATATCACGTTTAAAGTCTTACATTTGTGGTAGTTCTAATTATAAGTGCATGATGAAAATATATGAGACTAGAACAAGCATCACCATGGCAGCCGTTAATATTGTCTACTCCCACAAGAGAATTTATCCAACTTTTTCTTGCTTACGAAGTATCTATTTGTTTCAACTTCACATGTTTTTCATCAATTACACATTTTTATATATGTATGTGTTGTTTTTAAGAAGATTTTTATGGAATTATATCACGTTTAAAGTCTTACATTTGCAGTAGTTCTATTTATAAATGCATTAAAGGAAATATAAAGTTAGATAAATTAATTAGTAATTTATTAAAAATAAGCCGAAACGAATTCATTAATATTATCATTGAAAGGATAGATAATTTCATAAGTTATTCGAGTTCACAAAATATTTTGATCATGTAGAAACACCATCAACAATTGTAATTACAAATACAAGCATAATGCCCGAAGAAACTAGAAAGTTGACAAACTCCATTCCCGTTGTATTTCTGAAGACATTGTTGACGACAATTTGAAAGATTACAATCATTTGGATCCAACACTGTCGTACATCTTTTTTGTGCATGAACCATTAAAACGGCAACTGAAAACAAAAGAAAAAACAAACATGATAGTTATTAAAAAACCAGCCACATGTCCATAGATATTACATGCACATCTCAAAACAATAACGAAAGTTATGGTATGACACATGCATAGCAGAAGATGAATAAGAAAACACACACACAGAGATATATATGTGTGTATATATATATATATATATATATATATATATATATATATGTATGTATGTATGTGTGTGTGTGTGTGTGTGTGTATATGAGAATGTATGTATGTATGTTTTAAGCTAAAAAGGATATCATGTTATAATTAATGAAACTCCAAAGTAGATTGTAGTGAATCATGACAACACTATTCAAACAAAATCTGATTTGAAAACCAAAGCACCGAGCGAGAATTAAGCTAACAAACCTGTGATAACAACAATGAGGATCAACAAGCAAGAGAGTGTACATTTAGCCATGTTAAGCAAAATTTGAGACGAGTTTTCCAAATGCTGGTTAACTTAGTTGGAATTTCAGATGATGACTTATGGAATTGATCGTGTTCGTTTAAATAGACGAAATTATTTTATTTTTATTATGTGTTAATAAAATAAAAAAATTAAAACTAAGAAACTGTAATATCTTAAATGATGTTAATTAATGAAAGCACAGAAACTTCCAAGTGTCATAAAAATTTATTAAATTTGTCATGTATCACACACATAATGGATCACCTCCTCAATATATATTTGACAGTTTTTAATTATTTTTTCGACCTAAATATAATCTAGAGTAAATTACATAAATGGTCCCTATGGTTTATAGCAACTTTCAAGTTTCGTCCCTAACTTTGAAAAATTACACTGGCAGTCCATATTTTGAAACCTTGTTACGTTTTCAGTCCCTAAACAACTCAATGTTTTAAAAATACCAATTTTGCCCTTAAGAACTAGTTTCACATATGGTCCCTAATCAATTAATATGTTTTTCTTTATATTTAATTATTTGTATATTTATAATTGTTTAATTAATAAATAATATTTTACTTATTAGTATAAAAACTTAATTACAAATTATTTATTTATTTATCTATATATTAATGCGTTTATTATTATAATTATGATCATCATCTAAATTCATTTGTTGGGACGAAAATATTTATTTTTTATTACTTTTTGTTTTATAAAAATTTTGCAAAGAATTGGTATATTTAGTTAATTTACCCTTCGTATATTCGTGTATATTAAATTTTAAATGCTATTAATGTTGTTTTTGAAATTCTAAACATGAAAATATGTACATTCATTTATACATTGTAAAAAGCATTCATTCTTACTTTATAGATTTTTGTTACTAAACTATTGTATATTCTACATATAAAAAAAATGTTAGTAAAGTATTATTTCCAATAAACTTTAAACAATTTGGAGAGAATTATATATATCATTGTAAACTTTAAATATTACTTATATATATCCTTGTAAACTTCCTTATTACATATATATTATTTTAAACCTTTAAAATCTCACATATATATCCAAATGACTATTTTAAATTTATTTTATCATTTAAAAAAATATAATATATTATTTTCTTAATTAATAATTATTTAATGAATTAAATTAAAAAATTATATTTATTTATTTTTAAAATTTATTATTGTTGGGGTTTAATATTTAAAGTTTAAAAGGATATATATGAAACTATCCCTAAAATGTGTAATCTTTTTAGCATTTTTAAAATTTTTATGAGTGTAACATAAGGGCATAGGGTTGTAAAAATGCTAAAAAAAAAAATTATAAGCTGGTTAAAATTTATTAGAAATAATACAAAGTTAGTAGCACTATTTTATATGTAGAATATACACTAGTCTACTAATAAAAATCTATAAAATAATAATGTAACGACCCGATTATTTAATCGATAATTAACATTTATTGTAAAGAATTACAAATTCGGAATATTAATTAATATTGTGGTATATAAATAAATGGTTATGTAAATTATAATAAATAAAGTATTGATTTATAAAGAAAAGACCTTAAAAGAAATGGAAATAATTGTAGGGTCTAAATGGTAAATATTGAAAAGTTAATAACTAAAATGAAATAAAGCAAAAATATATGCTTTCTTGGCTTCCTTTTAACGCCGAGAACACACACACACATTAGTGTGTGTTGTGTGTTGTTCTTCATTTTTTGGAGCTTTTCAAAGAGAAAAGAAGAAGGGAAAAAAAAAGAGAGAAAAAAGAGAGAGTTTTTGGAGGAGAAAAGAAAGGAAAGATCTGATTTTTTGGAAGATTCATACGTTTTTGAAGATTCTAGAGGTACCAACTCTTATTTTTATAAATCTCTTACTTTTCTCTTCTCTCCACCATCTTCAAATGAAGAAGATGAGAACTCAAATGGGTTTTCATGGAGATCTTTTCGAAATTGGTAGATCTGAAAAGAAAATGATGAAATATGTTAGATCTATTATCTAAAAAGTATATTATACAAGTTTCTATGTATTTTGATGGGTTTTTATGAAGATCTCTTAGAAATGGCTAGATCTGAAAAAGAAATTATGAAATATGTTAGATCCATTATTTAAAAAGTATATTATACAAGTTTTTATGTATTTTGATGGGTTTTTATGAAGATCTTTTAGAAGTGGCTAGATCTGAAAAGAAAATGATAAAATATGTTAGATCCATTATTTTAAAAGTATATTGACAAGTTTTTATGTATTTTGGTGGGTTTATCTCAAAACCCCAAGTTTGAGTTCATATGAACCCTATGTAATCTAAAAAGATGAAAATGATGTTTGGTGGTTAAAATAGGTTTATATATATATATATATATATATATATATATATATTTGGGTTCAAATGAGTATCACTAGTTTCGCGGAGTATCGGAGGTACCTCGCTTAAAATTATTTTTTTTGAAATTTTTTTTCATAATCAAGTTTAAACTAATAATATAAGTCTACTTTCAAAAAATCACA
Organism: Centrapalus pauciflorus; assembly: GCA_020465985.1. Classification (NCBI taxonomy): domain Eukaryota; kingdom Viridiplantae; phylum Streptophyta; class Magnoliopsida; order Asterales; family Asteraceae; genus Centrapalus; species Centrapalus pauciflorus. Next base: position 55,669 of record JAANYP010004241.1, read on the forward strand.
CATAAACACACACTATCACTATGTGAAACGTGCAAGTTCACATGAACTGCACTGTTGTGAACGTATGTTCACAGCTAAGCATGTTCACATGAATTTTTCCATGTTCACATGACTTTTAAGAGGCTACGAAGTGTGAATGCGTGTAATTCTTTTACAAATATGCTTATATTATTTGTATCTAAATGAATATGAAAATTTTTTTTTAAAAAAAACTTTTTTTCGGAGCATGTTCACATCTTAAACCCGTGTGTTCACAGGTACTCACGGTACTCTGCATTTTTTAGGTACTCACACGAACCATATTCTATATATATATATATATATATATATATATATATATATATATATATATATATATATATATATGTTGGGAATGAATTTACAACTCTTTGTAATAAATATAGAGAAGTTTTGGTATTTTTGGCATTAAATCTGTAAGGCAGAAAGTGCAGTTCAGCCTTGAAATATTCTGAAAAATTCGCTAAGTACGAATTTCGGATGACCCGAAATTCGGATGGTCTTTGTCCGAATTTCGGATGGCCTTGGACCGAAATTGTAATTGTAATTATTTTTATTTTATGGGACATTTTGTCATAATAGTCTATGACATCAATTTAGGAGAATAATTAAACCAAAATAATTATTGAGGTTTAATGCCGAAATTAGTTAAGTCTTACGACTAATGTATCCGGATCAATGTTAAGAAATTATAAGCTGTGAGACTTATAATAAATTATTCTATGAACCTATGTGTAGGGGTTTGACGGGGTAAAGTTCCTTGGAGATTATTACTCCTACTTTGACGACTGTAACTCGGTTTTGAGGCCGAGAGCTTGTTGTACACCACTGTGAGTTCTAGTACTAATGTATTTATATGCATATCATGAATTGTATAACATTGCTTTCATATTCATTCTTGTCATTTACATGCTTTGCCATCACATACATTATTGTTGTCATATTATCATTCGGTTGATAAGTTGTTGATTATTCATTTGACCTCTCCGCTGAGACGGTAAGCCTGTGTATGGTAACCTAGCGGAATCATAATGGTAAGCCTGAGTGTGGTAACCATTATTGCCTGTGAAACGATAAGCCTGTGTGTGGTAATCGTATGGCATCACTGTAAACTGCATATCGATAAGCCTGTGTCTGTGGTAATCGAGCAGTAGATTGTAAACCAATTGTACGGTAAGCTTGTGTGTGGTAACCGCAATGTGGTAGCTTATTAGCCATTAGTTGGCCTCCTGAGATTGTTAGTTAAATTCATGGCATTGCATGGCATCATTCATATATCGCATGATACTTTAATCTAGAAACTCATTAAACAACTTTGTTGTTTACCCGTTAGTTGATTATTCTTTTCAGGATTTGTTAAGGGCAAAGGCCCGGCTGACCCAAACTGTTAGACATTGATTGGAGCACGGATAGGAGCTCCATATTTTGTTGATAATTGGGGTGGGAGTAGCAGACTTCCATTTTGGACTTACGCGAATTAGTTAATGATTATTAATTCGTTTGTAATCACACTGATGATTTAACATTGTGACCCCAATTACATTACTCCGTGATTTCAGACACTCTGTTGTGTTATATACAAAGTGTTTGGAATCACGTTGATGATTGTTAAAGTATTAAAAGTTTTAAATTGACCGTATTTCCGCAAGTACTCTGTATAAATTAATGTATAATGGTATCGAAATACTCGTATTAGTTGTATGGATGTTTCAATTTGGTATCAGAGCTGAAGCTCATAGACAGAGTATAGTCGACGATACTCTACTCTGAGCACGGTTTCAGATGCTGTTATTGACCCACCTAGGCGGCAATATTATAACAATTACAATTGACCTTTGGCCTAGGATGGGATAATATTGGGTAGACTTTTAAGATTATGACTTGATGTAAGCATAATTATATATATATATATATATATATATATATATATAAATGTCATGCGCACACCTTGGTGTGAAAGAAGTGTTGAACCGACCTGTAACTGTTGGGTGCAGACAATGTCGGATAACCAGTCGAATCGCGTTCTACACCACGAGGTAGAACATTCAAATGATGGGGGAGGCAGAGATCAGTCTCCAGATTATGAAAATGAATCCAGTTTCCGTACTGGTGGAGGGTCTAGAGAGGACCAGATGATGCAGATGATGGCTCAGATGCTGGAGCAAAATCGCCAGCAGATTGAGCTAATGACCCAATTACTTGCTTCCCAGAACGTGCAGGGAAAGAAAAATAATGCTGAGGGGGAGCAAGCAAGTAACGATAATACTGAAATCGCTGGAAGTGGAAGTAGGGCGGAAAGGCCCAAGAAAGATAAAGAACGGAAGCACGGCTCCTCTAAGTCAAAAAGGGGAATGTCGTACAAGAATTTTATTGGTTGTCGTCCTCCAGCGTTCAATGGACGGGCAACTACTGTGGAGGCCTTGGACTGGGTCAAGGCAATCGAAAAATTATTCCGAGTCACCGACGTCAGCGATGACAAAAAGGTGCAGTACGCAGCTGCACAATTTGTTGGTCCTGCTTTAACTTGGTGGGATTCAGAGGTCGAGATAATGGGTTTAGATGTTGCGGCAAAAATTTCCTGGGTAGAGTTCAAGACCAGGTTCGACAAGCATTTCTGTCCGGCTGTTGTGGTACAGAAGATAAAAAGAGACTTTCTCACGTTTCAGCAAGGAGACTTGTCGGTGGATGATTATCTGATCGAGTTTAACTCGAAAGCAATGTTTGTGGGAACGGTAATTGTGGATGAAAAGCAAAAGACCGACTATTTTGTGGAAGGACTGCGAAGTGAAATTCGCGAGATGGTGACTGTCCGCGCGGTGGAATCATTTGAGAAAGCCGTGGAGTATGCGCGACTCCGGGAGTATGAATTGTTCCGCAGGGAACAAGAATCGACGGGATCGAAGAAAGCGAAGGTTGAGTCTTCGCCGGGGACGTTTAAGCAACCCCAGCAATCGTTCTCAAAGAACGTGGACTCTCGTTCACGTTCCCAATCTTCCAGACACTCGAAGAAGCCTACTAACTCCAGCAACCCTCAGTCCAAATTTCAGTTTTCCAACTCTGTGCCTACGTGTAACCGATGTGGAAAACTTCATCGCGGGGAGTGTTTGTCCCCTATTGTATGCCATGGTCGCGGGGAGTGTTTGTCCCCTATTACATAAATGGTCCCTCAAAACACTATTTACTTGCGGAATTGGTCCCTCCATCTATTGAATTTTTCTAAATGACGATTTTGCCCTTATTCTCAAATTCAATTTTGGTCCCTATAGTATTTAATTAGTTATGGTTTTTATCATTTTCATTTCCATTATTTTTTGTTTTTGTTTTTGAATTTTAAATGTTAATTTAATAAAATATGATTTTAATTATTTTATTTAATTAGTTTATTTTAATTCTCTTGTATATATTCAATTTATTTATTTATTTTACATTTCATTTTTAACATGTTTATACATTTTTATATTTTTATACGGTAGCAACTAACAACTTCATTGTGTTAGCATATTTTGAGTTAATTATAATTTTACCAAAAATATATAAATCTAGGATTTTATTTGTTTTGAGTAAGATATTTTGTTAAATTTACCTTTCGAATTAAAATTTGTCTTTTTTTTTTCGTTTTGATTTACATATTTTGCTACATTAATCTGTTTCAATTAAACTTAGTATTTTATTTATTCTATTGTAAATACTTTGTTACATTAATACGTTCTAAGTTAATTGTATCTTTTAACAAAACTATGTCGCCTTGACATTTGATTCATTTTGATTTAAATATTTTTTTATTTTAATACGTTACAATTTAATTAAAATTTTTAAAAAATAGATAAACTTAGCCTTTTAATTGTTTTTGCGTAAATAGTCACGTTAATGCCTATCAATTTAATTATAAATTTTAACGTTTTGGTTTGTATATTTCATTATATAGGTTTCGAAACGTATGTAACGAAACATATATATGTTTTATTCAAAACATATATACGTATAAATATATATGTGTTTCAAAACATATATACAACATATACAAACCAAAACGCTAAAAGTTACAACTAAATCCATAGGTATTAACGTGACAAAATATTTAATCAAAAAACAAATAAGACGCTCAGTTTATATATCATCTTTAAAAGTTATAATTAATTGAAATGTATTAAAACTAAAATATATTTAAATCAAAACGAATATAATGTCAAGTCGACATCGTTTTATTAAAAATTATAATTAAATCAAAATGTATTAATACAACAAAATAATTAGAATAGAAAAAACAAAATACTAAGTTTAATTATTGAAACAGATTAATGTAGCAAAATATGTAAATTAAAACGAAAGAAAAGACTAAATTTAAATCGAAATGTATTAACGTAACAAAATATTTTAATCAAAACAAATAAAACCATAGATTTATATATTTTTTCTAAAATTATAATGATATCAATTTATGTTAACGTAATGAAATAGTTTAGTGGGTAACGTATAAAAATAGAAAAATGTATAAATATTTTAACAAATGAAATATAAAGAAATAATTTGAATGTATAAAATAGAATTAACATAAATTAATTAAATAAAATAATTAAATCATATTTTATTAAATTAGCATTTAAAATTCAAAAACAAAAACAAAAAATTATAAAAATGACTAAAACCAAAACCAAGTATATACTATAGGGACCAAAATTGATTTTGAGAATAAGAACAAAATCGTCATATTTGAAAAAGTCAAGAGACAGAGGGACCATTTCTGCAAGTAAATAGTGTTTTGAGGGACCATTTATGCAATTTTTAAAGACCAGTGATCATTTACATAATTTTGAGCAAACCACGGGGACCATTTCTGTAATTTACTCTATTATTTATATTGAATGGTAATACTAATTTATATTAAGATTTAATAATAATTATGTTTATAAAATATATTTAAGGGTAAATTACAAATTTGGTCCCTGTGGTTATAGGGAAATTACGGATAAGGTCATTCTATAGAAGAAATTACAAATTCGATGTATGTGGTTAACATTTTGTTATGGATTTGGTCCTTTGACCGGTCATTATTTTTTAAATGACCATTTTACCCTTGATAATATAATAAAAGTAGGCAATGAACTTCTATTTCATAAAATCAAACAATAAAAATAATAAAAGTAAATCCAAAATGTTTTTTTACCTTAATTATAAACAAATCTCTCTCTCTCTCTCTCTCTCTCTCTCTCTCTCTCTCTCTCTCTCTCTCTCTCTCTCTCTCTCTCTCTCATAACTACAAGTTGAACACGCCGGCCATCGCCGTGCCACCAGCCACCACACGTGCCCCTGGTTTGCTTCTTCTTTAAAGTTGACATTTTGTTCCACTGTTATTCTCTACCTCGCGGCCTTTGCTCGGTTTTTATGTTCTTTGAATTCCCACTTGTTGCCTTACCTTCTCATTCCTTTCTCTTCTTGGACTTTCAATTTTGCCATTCATCCGCTTGTTCTCACTAATCTCTCGCACCCTCCCGACGCCTTGAAATGGTGAATTGAAGACGTCTTTAGTTACGCGACTTAGGGGCACATCACATTATGCCCCAATACATCCTCTCAAAGATTGATGAGACAACCTACAAAGTTGACACGCCGTCTAAAAGCGTATCTAACGGAGACCACACCACGCACCGAGACGCCGGCATCCGCACCACTGAGAGAGTTCGCCCGCATTCTGCATTGTGATTCTAGGATTCACTTCCAACTGATGCTCCTTCCTTCCTCAGATTCTATCGGATATAGAACACGCGAAGACGCTCGTATTGACATTGAAACTAAAAGCCTCCTCCAGATAGCTTCAAATTTGTTTTATTTCTTCTTTCAAAAAGGTGGAAAGAGACAAAGAAAAACCAAACATAGCAAAACGACTACCTTCAATCTAGATTTTCTGAGTTTCGCATTTGAAGGAAGAAAGTGATGGTAGATTGGGGGGGAAGAGGAACTCAAACCGCACTCTACCTTTGAACAACCTTTGGTTAGGCTCGGAATGGTTCCAGAGAAGGGTTGTGTAGAAGGAAGCCCATCTCTCCTTCACACCCCGACCACAGCAGAGAGAGTATTTTGATTTTTTGAGGCTATTTTAATAAGTTTAAAATGGAAGACAATTGGGTTTTTCGAAGTTTTACTTTTGATAATTTGTGAAAAAAAGAAAAGTTTCGATATACCTATTTTTATATACTCGAAAGGGTAAGAATGGAATTTTAAAAAAAAAATGACCAGTCACCTCAAAGGAGACCAAAAACCACACACAAATCCCCACCACCCATGGATCCTGTGTAATAGTAACTTTGTCTTTAAAGACGATACGCGATTCATCATTTCTTCTATACCCACAGGACGAAAATTGTAAGATATTTACCTTTAGTTTACTCTGAATTGTACATGTTTTTTAACGTACTTTAGTGTATTAATCAGAATAAAAAACAGTACCAATCTTTTATATCAATTCTTGTTAATTAGTATATTGATTTATATTAAATGAGAAAATAATGTGAATGAATTTTCTGTGCATATTGACGATATCTCTATATATATCGTATATATATCTCTATAGTTATATATATTAGATATATATATAAATTGAGGTTGATTTAGGAACTTTTATGCCTCGAGAACCTCGGAGGAAATGTTGATGTTCATCGATAATC
>JAANYP010004242.1:0-25877 GCA_020465985.1 Centrapalus pauciflorus
CTTCGGTGAGCATCTGAGTTCTGGATTTGGTTGAGCGTCAAAGTCTTGAATTTTCTGAGTAAGCGCTGCTCGAACCAATCTGATAGTGCCGTCGGAGTAACATGGAAGATCCTCAAAGCGCATGAATCTTTTGTAACCTTTCTGGTTAAAAAATATAACCCCTGGCTGTCCTCGAACCAGAACTTTATATGCCGGATAGTGGTCTAGCAAAAATATATCTTGATCAGGAGCTTTCAGACCCATTTTTACTAAGGCACTCTCAATTGCCATCTGAAAATCTCTGAGGCACATTATGATTGATCGGCGATTCATGCATCGAACCAGGGCTGCAAGAGCAGTCATGTGTGTTAGACGACCCTTGACTTTATTTCTCATCTTGTTGTGCAGAAGCTCTATGTCGTCTATGTTTACAAAGTCAAGGTCACTTTCATACAGTTCTTGAACTGTGCCGTCTTCTCTGAGTACCTCGAAGGCTGGAGTGAACACTCTGGCTCTCTTGTACATATGGATGTTATTGATCTTGACTATTTTGGATTTTGACCAGTATTTGCTCTTGTCTTTCTTTTCTCTTAGCATCATCTGATTATATTCAGCTTGAACGCATCGAGATGCATCGGTCATTACCATCAGAAGACGTCTACTGTAAGACCCCGGCTTCTTTCTAAGTACCATTTTGAACCTTTCTTCTAAGAAAGGATTTTGAAATTGATCAGCCGGGAACTTCTTCAAAAATTCTTTTAACCCCTGGACCGGAGATTCTTCTAATTCTTCAGGAGGAGCCTCAAGAAGTTTCAATACTCGATCTCTCCGGTCCTGACTCAATTCTTCTTTTGTTTCAGCATCCAGATTGTGAACTTTTCCCCGTGAGTACCAATTGATCCATGCCACGTATGTCATGTCGTATATTGGGGTGACATCTCTTGTTTCAAAACAGTCGACAGTTCGGGATCCGGATGTTTCAGCGATGTGGGCAGGCGGAGCTGATTGAGTTGGAAGGGTTGATTGGACTGTTGGGGTAGGTATAACTGGTGGAATTTCTTTTGGTGTGGGAGTGGGTTGGATTGATGGAGTTTCTATGGGAGTGGGTGAAGGTGATTGGATGGAAGAAATTATTTGTTCTTGAGGTCCATGGGATGGGGAATCCAAAATTTCAATTGGAGGTGATTGTTGTGGTGATAGGGGTTCAGACTTTGGTGTGACAAAGGTATAGTCGTTATCAGTATCAGAGTCTGAGTCAGACACTAATATGATTTCGACTTTTTCGTATTGAGGCTCATAGGTCACCATTGCTGACATAGGGTCTAACGGAGCTGGGCCCTCAATCTGTAGATGTTCATATTCTATCATTAACGCTTCCGTAGCCTTATAACTCTGATCCCCAGACCCAGACCCTTGAATTTCCGTACGTTTAGCCTCTGCTCCCCCTACAATAATCATGGGGTCCTCAGAATGAAGTTTCTGCCTTTTCTCCCCCTCATGACGATCAGGGTCGTCCCGATCGTCATGCTTTCTTTTTGGGGCCTCTGCTTGAGGGCGGCACTGGAGTTCGATTACAGCCGACTCAAGGCGATCCATTCTCGAATTAAGCTGTTCCTGGACTTACAGCATTAGGCGTGTAAGCGCATCGATCTTGTCTGACAGCTCTGAGATCTGATTTTGAACTGAATGGGAACTGCTGGGGGGGGGGGGGGGGGGGCAGCTTCGGAAGCGACACCCTTACCCTTGATTAGGGAAAGTAGGGCGGTGTGACGTTCCTCGGCAACTTCCCTTTGGGCGTCCAGGTCAGCCCGGGTAATCACGTCGGCAGCACGTAGAGCTGCCGTTAACATCTCCAAATTGATTGGGAGATGGCCGAAAGTGGATGGCGTTGATTGAGCCACTCCCGGTCTTCCTTCCGTCATTTCTAGCTCCTGTATAGGACGCGCAGATCCGGAAGTTTGAGGAGCTGCCACGGAGGCAGCTCTTGGGGATGCCATGGAGGCATCGTGCGGTGTGTGTGTTTGGGGGGATGGAATCGTGAAAGAATGAAGTGCAGTCACATGGGGAGGAGTGTGACCTCTTTCAACACCACCACTCTCCGAATGAGAGGGCGATGGAGTCTGTGCTATGACCCCGTGAAATAAAGTGGTTTCCCTTTGAGGGGAAACCAAGTTGGTGGTGGTGGTTAGTTCGACCGTTGGACAGACGGTCTTATGGTGGGGAGTCCGGCTAATTGGGCTTAGTTCACCCTCAGATGGAATACTTATCGCTCGTACGACAGAGACGGTTCTTTCTGAATCCGCCGTCTCTGCCGCCTCACCGCCTGCTTCCTCCCTTACCAACACAGGCTCCCCCTCACCTATACCCAGAGATTGTTGAACATCCACCAAAGCTCCCTCAGTCTCACTCAAGCTCGCCTCACCTTTGGATTGGCTAGTCTCAGACGGTTCCGACTGAGACTCATCCGGATAACACTCTTGAATATAAGCCCGAACCCGTTCCAACCCCCTTGACCTCAGCAGCAAAGATAAAGATATTTTCATTATCGACACTGTGGGGGCCCCCTTTGGCAGAGTTAACTTTTGAATCGCCACTGTGGGGTAGACGTCTGCCTCAGGACGTTCGTGAATATCGTCATCATGGTCCATGGCATACTGGATTATTAGCTGCAGAAACCGCTGTAGAGGAATATATTTTCTTCCTTTCTTGGTGCCCCTCTCCACATGGACTCTTCGTAACTCCTCGAATAGGAAAGCAGCATAATCCACATGTCGGTCAAAGGCAAAGCCTGTGAACATGGCTAGTACCTGAGCCGACGTAGAGTCGTGGCCGGAATGCTTCGCGGTGAAGCATTTGTTGATCACATCAAAAAGTATTCGCCAGTGAGATTGGAGATTTTTGGTGCGGAAATCTGAGGGTTTGGAAAGAGGGACATCATAACCCAGAGTTTGGATTTCAGCTAGGGTTTCGGTGACGGATGGGTTGGGATCAAAATGTTCGCCGGTTGGAAGGTAGAATTCGGCTGGTAGGTGAAGGATGTGGTGGATGGCGGATATAGTGAGTTTGACTGGAACACAGTCGATGGTGGATGTAAAGTGAGGTTCGGGGTCAGAAAAATATTGTAGCCTGTTCCAGAATTGTTGCAGATAGATCTGGGGAACAGCTATGGCGGTGAATAAGGCGTAATAGATTGGATGGCGAGTGAGGATGTCGAATGCAAGGGTTTGGGGTTCTTTGGTCAGGATGGAAACGTCGAGTTGCCAGTTGTGCGGAATAAAATCGACAAACTCGGCGTTGGGGAGGATGGATTGTTCTGGGAGTTGGGCGTTAATGTTTGGGATGTGGGGATGGGGTACGGTAAGAACAACTGCTGGTTCCATCATCCTGCAAGGTGCATCAGAGTTAGAATAAGAAGACTTAACTGATAAGGCATTGATGTGAAGTCTAGATTAGTGTGAAATAGAAACTGCCTGATCTGTTTAGCATCGAGTCTTTATTAGTAGAATAAAATTCTACTAATAAAGTCCAAAGTCAATCTTTAAGAGACCGATGTTAGACCAGACTTTTTCACTCAAACACTAGTCCTAACTCTAATCAATGGTGCACTTTGAGGAAAATATTTTTGTATTTTTGAATTTATATAAAAAAATGCAAAAATGGAAAAATGAAAAATTTGAAAACTGCTAAGTGTTGGATTTCGGATGGTCCGAATTCGGATGAACAGTGTCACCGAATTCGGATCAGCCCGAAATCTGGATGATGCATGAATGGTATGTGGGGGGTCCGAATTCGGATGATGTGACAAAAGTGGCCGAATTCGGATGTGGTCCGAAATGCAAGTGGTGATGTGTAAGTGAGGTGGTCCGAATTCGGATGATGTAAGAACATGGTCCGAATTCGGATGTGGTGCGGATGTAGTTTGGTATATGCAGGAATGACAAGGAACCCAACTCGGATGGGGACCGAATTCGGATCCAATCCGAGTTCGGATGCACAGTGATGATGCAATGAGACTTAAGTTTAATTTTCAAAATTCCTTAAAGACCGAATTCGGATCACTAAGGTCCGAATTCGGATCAACAGTGACCAAATTCGGATCTACAGTGACCGAATTCGGATTTCTGATGGATGAAAAATTGAAAAATTTAAACTAAGTGGGACGTCCGAATTCGGATGATGGTCCGAACTCGGACATCCGAAATGCATGAGAGCAGTTAATGAGTTCATGCAAAAAATAAACGTGAAGAGTTGAAACTTAATTAAAATGCATGAAATTACAGATCTTAATTTAAAACAACCTAAGGAACATTTTATCTAACTACTACTAAGTATATATAACACATTAAACTACCTAAATTAAGAAAAACCGAAGTAAAAAAGCTTCTAAAAGTTGAAAATCAAAAACACAAGTTAAGATGTTAAATGCTGAAATAAAAATAGAAATAGGTTACCTGATAGTGCCGATGACCAAATAAGCAAGAAAAACGAAGAAAAGTGATGTTCCAAAAGCTTGGAATGTTGTTAATGGTGGTTCGGCGGTGGAAGGAGTCGAGAGAGAGAGAAGAAGATGATAGAAATCTTGAAGAAGAAGTAAATATGAATCCTTTGACCGTTGACCCACCCTTTTAAAGGGGGCGGGTCGGGTCGGGTACCACAGGGTCCGCGCCCAATTGAAGCACATGGGCCGCCGATTTAGTTTTCTTAACACACACACACTCACAAAATAAATTTTTGGGCTATTAAAAAAAATAAACAAAAATAAGATTCTTAAAAAAATTTTTGGCTCAAGTTTATTAAGTCTTTTTGAGTTTTTCTTTGAAACAAAAAAATGAGCAAAAACAAAGTAAAATATTTTTGATATTTTCTTTTAGTATTTAAATTAAGATAAAAAATAAACTGAAATACAATAAAATAAAATAAACTAAAATATTTTTGGCTTTTTGATAAATTTGAAAGTTAAAATCTTTTTGGGATTTTCTGACCTATTAAATTAAACTCAAAAATAAAATAAAATAAAATATAACCAACCTAAAATTTAAAAAAAATTTACCTAATAGAAATAATAAAACTAAAAAGAAACAAAAAATTATAAAAATTTAGAATCCTAACTGTACTCCCCCTCAAATAAATACCGGTTCTTTTCCTTTTGATTTTCTTATTAAGTTCGTTAACCCTTTTAGCCTAAAAAATGCAGACAAACCTGGATATTGTTTGCGTCCCACTCCGTGATGAACAATTGACACAGTAATTTGTCAGGATCATTAATTATTAAAAAAAATGTACACAGATAAGGAAATATTGAGTTTCAAAGTTGTGACACAATCCTTAAATTTAAATAACAGATATTTTCTAAAATAAAGGAATTTCAATCATGATAGATTGAAATAGAATTATTTAAGACAATATCTGATATTTAATTGGAAGGGGATTCAACATGCCGATATGGTATACTAAAAACTGAAAACGAGGTTCGTCTAAAGCTTTAGTAAATATATCCGCAAGTTGATATTCTGTGCCAACAAAATACAACTCAATGGTTCCCTTTTCTACGTGATCTTTAATAAAATGATACCTGATATCTGTGTGTTTTGTTCGAGAGTGCTGCACGGGATTGCAAGAGATGGCAATTGCACTTCGAGAATCACAGTAAATTGGGATATTGGTGAGTGAGAATGCATAATCGCGTAATTGTGTTCTCATCCACAGCACTTGAGAGCAACAGCTTGCAGCTGCTACATACTCAGCCTCAGCTGTAGATGTGGAAACACAATTCTGATTTTTGGAAGACCAACTCACCGGTCTATCTCCTAAAAACTGTATTCCTCCCGACGTGCTTTTTCTGTCAACTCTACAACCTGCAAAATCAGCATCTGAAAACGCGGTAAGATCGAAATCGGTTCCCTTTGGATACCATAGACCAAGTTCGGGTGTACCCTTAAGATAACGAAAAATGCGTTTTACCGCAGTTAGGTGTGATTCTTTTGGTTCGGCCTGAAATCTAGCACAAAGACATGTTGAAAACATTATATTCGGCCTACTGGCAGTCAAGTATAGTAAGGATCCTATCATCCCTCTGTAAGTTGAATTATCAACACTTTTCCCAGAAGGATCGGTGTCTAACTTACAGTTGGAGGCCATAGGAGTTGCGATACTCGTGCAAGAGTCTAACTTATACTTCTTGAGAATGTCAAGAGTATATTTCGACTGGTTCACAAAAATCCCATCCTCAAGTTGTTTGGCTTGTAATCCGAGGAAAAAGTTCATTTCCCCCATCATACTCATCTCGAACCTGGACTCCATTAGGGCTGAAAAATCCTTACAAAAATTACTGTCAGTAGATCCAAATATAATATCGTCGACATATATTTGTACTAGCATTATATGTGGGCCTTCCCTTTTAGTGAACAGAGTTGTGTCCACCACACCTTTATAGAAACCGGCAGAAATAAGGAAATTTGAAAGACTATCATACCATGCTCGAGGTGCTTGTTTTAAACCATAGAGGGCTTTATCTAGCACATAAACATGGTCAGGTTTATGTGCATCAACAAAGCCTTGTGGTTGTTCAACATATACCTCCTCGTTAAGTTCACCGTTAAGAAAGGCAGTCTTGACGTCCATTTGGTACACTTTGAAATCTTTGTGTGCCGCATACGCCAAGAAGATTCTGATTGCTTCGATCCGTGCAATTGGAGCAAAGGTCTCGTCATAATCTATCCCTTCTTGTTGTCGGTAGCCTTTGGCAACAAGTCTTGCTTTATCCCTTATCACAATGCCGTTCTCATCTCGTTTGTTCTTAAAGATCCACTTTGTTCCGATCACTGTACGGTCTTTTGGTTTGGGAACTAACTGCCATACTCTTAGCTGTTCAAACTGGTTGAGTTCCTCTTGCATTGCAACTATCCAATCTAGATTGGTCAGGTCTTCATCCACACGAGCGGGCTCTATCATACTCAGGAATGATGCGAAGAGGCATTCATTAGCAGATGCCCTACGAGTTTGGACTCCTGTTGATACATCACCAATGATTTGATCTGTTGGGTGACTTCGGGTCCATTTAATCTCGTGTGGAAGGGGTGCTCGGGATGGAACCTCTGTGGTTAATGTGGGGATGGATGAAGATTCATGGTCAATGGTTTCAAATGATGGTACCACTGGTTCTTGTTCGATTCCCGAGTGTTCAGGTGAAGGAAGAATTGTTGGTATTATATGTGAGGGTATTATAGGAGTAGATTCAACTGCAGATGTGTCGGTGGATGATGTAGATGGAGGAGGGTATGTTGATGAAGATGGAGCGGAGAAACTTTGTGGCGCAGTTGAACTGGAAGGATTACCTACATTATTGACAACATTAGACACACTAGCGTTAGGACCGAAAAATTCAACATAAAAAGGATCAAACAAATTAACCAAATCAGAAGAAGAAAAAGAAATGGGGTTGTTAGAAGAGTCTCCAGGCATTTGAGTAATGCGAGGTCCTGATTGATCAACTTCGGGTGCCAGTTCAGCCAACTCATCAAATGTGACATGCACACTTTCATTGACTGTTCTGGTTCGGGTATTGAATGCGCGATACGCCTTCGAGTTGGATGAGTATCCAATGAAGATCGCTTCATCCGCCTTTTCGTTGAACTTCCCGAGGTTGTCTTTGTCGTTCAGCACATAGCACCTGCAACCAAATACACGTAAGTACTTGATAAATGGTACTTTATTCAAAAAGAGTTGGTAAGGAGTTTTGTTAAAGCGCTTATGGATAATGGAGCGATTTTGTGTATAGCATGCTGTTGATACGGCTTCGGCCCACAAGAACGGAGGTAGCTTAGAGTATGTGAGCATTGTACGAGCGCCTTCCACAAGCGTACGATTACGCCTTTCCACGACCCCATTTTGTTGAGGTGTTCGAGCAGCTGAGTATTGATGCTGAATACCTTTGGATCGAAGGAAGCCCTCAACTACTGAGTTCTTGAACTCCGTGCCGTTATCTGATCTGATTGATTGCACTGACAGCTGCTGTTGGGTCTCGACACTCTTGATAAAATCTATGATTTCTTGAGCTGTCTCATCCTTGGAACGCAAGAACCTGACCCAGGTATATCGTGAATAGTCGTCAACGATAACCAACACATATCGTTTCCCGTTTATGCTTTGAGTCCGCATTGGTCCGCATAAATCCATGTGAAGTAACTCCAATACTCTTTTTGTTGATGGTTCGGGCTTTGGTTTGTGAGATGATCGTTTCATTTTTCCTTTCTCACAAGCTCCACACAGATGGTCCTTTTCAAAGCGCAATTCAGGAAGACCTTTAACCAATTGTTTTGCAGCCAGCTTGTTGATATTATCAAAGTTCAAATGGGATAACCTTCGATGCCACAACCAAGAGTCTTTTGAAGAGGCTTTTGATAGTAGGCAAATGTTATCCTTCACTATTAGCTTAGCTACGTCAATGGTGTAGAGGTTAGAGTTTCGGGAACCTGTTAGGATTTCTTTTCGATCCATACTCTTAACACTGCAGTTCTTAGCTCTAAAAGTTACCTCTAGTCCTTTGTTGCAGAGCTGTCCTATGCTAAAAAGATTATGTGATAACCCCTCAACATAGTCAACGTCCTTGATGACCAGATTATTTAGAACTAAGTCCCCGTATCCTTTGATGTGAGCCTGATGGTTGTTCCCGAATTTTACAGTTCCGCAATACTGTTCAACAACGATGGACAGCAATTCTCTTCTTCCAGTCATGTGCTTGGAGCAACCCGAATCCATATACCAAATGGACTTCGCCTGAAAAGCAAATAAATTTATACAATGAAAATCTATATGCATTCAAACACAACCATTTTTAATTCACAATCAAACCGTGTTCTGAACCGAGATGTTCAGAAAACATGATGAGTTAAGACCGGGTCCTGGGCTGTGTGCACAGAAGCCAAATGTGTCGGTTTAAGCACAACCGACAAGCAAAAGAACGGGTCCTAGTCTATGGTAACTAGAAGCCATTTCTTTGAAGAACGGGTCTTGATCATAAGTAACCAAGAACCATCTGCATAAAGATCACACAACCTTGGGTACCCACCTCAATATGGGTCCCTTTTTGTTAGGATTTCCAGATTTATATGGCATGTGTACAGTTTTAGGAACCCATTTAGCATTTGTGTGTGGTCCGGATGCACAACCCTTTGGAATCCATTGAAGATTGGATTTATTGGGCTTTGGAACCTTAGGCGCTGAAATTGCCTTTGGTTTTTGTCTTTTTGAGACCTTTTTGACCGTTGCATTGGTTTTGGGCCTTGGCAACGGACAAATCTCAATTTTATTTGAGGCCGATGATGCAACATTTTTTGTTTTCTTTTTCCGAATTCGTTTAACAGGATATGGCACGAAAGCATTCAGGAACCTGTCGTCTATATCGAGTTGGACACAGATTAAATAAATCACTGAAAGAGTACTTTAAAGGAACAACAGAATTCGGTACATCATTACAAGCATCGTCACACACATTGTTACATAAATTGTCTTTAGAGATTACAGACATCCTATCTCTAGTAACAAATTCATTTGGCATTAAAGCCTTCTTCACAAAAAAACTCGTAAAATCCAGCATGGTGGTTTTTGGGACTCTTCTTATATGATCTGTAGGAACAAAACGATTAGAGTCAGTAAGCATGGAAGATTTAGACTTGACAGAATTTTCTTTTTGGTGGTGAGTGGGTTTCTTAAAAGACTTGGATTTGATCTGAGTCTTTTTAGGAAGCTCATTTTTGAAAGGTTTTGAACACTCACCTTTGTAAATGACAGAAGAAGTTTCAGCTTTGGCCTTACCTTTATTTGATGACACACATGGAATTTTTGTGGAATGAGAAACTGTTTGTTCTTTTAAAAGATCTTTCAATTTTTGTGAAACCATTTCAAAATTTTCTCTGTAGACAGTAACTTCCACAGATTGTTGAAAAGATTGATTTACCAATTCTTCTTCGCTCTTAAGAAGAGCATCTTGAAGATCAAGTGCTTTCTTTTGAGACGACTTCAATTCCTTTTCTAAAACAGTGATTTGTTGTTGAAGAACTTTTGCAGGAATATAAAGTTGAGGAGTTGATTTTACGGTTTCTGTTTTCAATTCAGCTTCTGAATAAGTTGACAAGAAGTCTTCCTCTAAAGTGGGTACTCTAGAAGAATAACTCTCGTTAAGTTCTTCATATTGAAAAGAAATTTCTTTATCTTTACGAGCGACACGTTTCTCATTTTCTTGGTTTAAAACTTCTTTTCATGACTCAAAAAAGAAAGATTTAAGACCGGCTCCCATATAATTCATGTCATAAAATAAAGGTAAAACATTTTGTGCTTTTTCCAAATATTTAGGATTTTTAAAACCAATTCCTTGTTTAGAATGGTAAAACCTAGTTTCTTTGGGCTGATTTAAGTGGATAGTTTGTTCTGTTTGACCCCTTTTTAAAAATGCATCGTCAAGGGTCTTTATTCTTGAGTACAAACTTATCCTTTCTTCTTCAATCATTTTGTATTTTTCTAAACTGTCTATATTTTCCATATTTACCGCATCTAATTGTTTTGTAAGTACAGAAATTTCTTCTTTTAAAGAGAGTTTTTCTTTTGATAGCGTGTCCATGCAAGATTCAAGATATATATTCCTATCCTGAACATCTACTTTTTCTAGTAACATCTGTTTTATAACATTATGATTAGTTAACCACTTTGAATGATATAATTCAGATGATTCTTTTAGAGTTTGAGCTTGATGTTCAGCCTGTACACACTTTGCAGTTTCAACATTTAATCTAGCTTGTAGATCAAGAATATGTGTGTGCAGTGTACATTCATTATCTACAAATAAATTATTTACATGTGCAGGAATGTAACAGGAATATACCTCATTTGACTCAGAACCGGATGTAGAGCATTCGGGATCGTTGGTTGTGGTCATCAAACATGCTGGTGGATTTTTCAATGTCTCCTCCTCAGCAGCATGATCTGAATTGTCAGCAGTGGAAACAGCACAGTTCTCCAACCCAATACGATCAACCATGTAACAGTTCTTGCCCTTGTCATCCTCCTCGTCGGAGTCTTCAGCATCCCAGTAGTCTTCCTGGGCGACGAGGGCTAACGCATCCGTTCTTTTCTTGGCGGCCTCGTGCTTTCTCTCGTAATAGGCGACATCTCTGTCAAAATTGTTCTTACACTCCTGATCGAAGTGGCCCGGTTTACCACACTTGTAACAGAGACGTTCATCTGCGGCTTTCGGCTCATCTGCTCTCGGCCGTTCATCTCTTCTCTCCGCTGGCCTCTTATCGGCGCGGCGATGCTCTCGGCTGTCATATCGCCTTCTGTCCCTTCTTTCGGGCTCTCTTCGGTCATTACGGCGGTGATCCCTACGATCATCCCGTCGATCGTCCCGCCTGTCATTGTCCCTTCGATCATCGCGCCTATCGTCTCGCCTTTCATAACGGCGATCATCTCGATAGTCGCGTCTATCGTCATACCTGCGGTCATCCCGATCATCCCTACGGTATTCATCCCTGCGATAATCATCGCGTCGTTCATCCCTTCGGTCATCTGAGTACCTCCGTGGACCGGTGTCATAACGGAGTTGATTGTTAGTCTTGTTGGAGAATCGTCGCTGTTGGAGACGGTTGGTCCACATGGCTATCTGTTCCTGTATAAAAGCTTCTTCCTCATCAAACACCTCACGCGGAGGAGAAGCATACCTGTACTGCGACAACGAAGAACCTGGAGCAAAGGATGGTGTCGGAATCTGCGTGTTGGTGATCAAGGCGAGTGAATCATTGGGTTTCAATCCGGTGTTGGCTGATAGCAGTAGAGAGGCCAATTGATTTGCCATCAGCTTTTGTTGATCTACATCCCCTTGATACTTCTTGAGCTACTTAAAGACGACATTGATTGTTACCTCAGGAATGTTCAGGACTCGTTTCGTGGCCCGACAAGCAAGCTGCCACTCGGGGGCTAAGGCTGCAAAGAACTGGATGTTGATGTCATCCTTGTCCTTCTTTATGTGCAGTTTGTTCAACTCATTTAGGACCGCACAGAACCTTGTAAATGTGGCTTGCAGAGATTCCCCGTCTTTTGCGCGGAACTCTGTAAACTTAGCCTTTGCCTCCTCAATCTTGGCACGATCATCGAGATCTGCCCCCAACATCTGGACTTCCAACTCGTCCCACATTTCTTTGGCAGACATTTTGCTGTCTACGCCAACCAGAATATCAGTGGGGAGGGCCTGATAGATCAAAATATTCTGCCCTCTTATCAGCATGCTGTCTGTCTCTCTCGGCGTCATTGGCCGGTTCATGTTCAACTTTGGAGGCTAAGACAGGGGGGTCAGCCTCAGGTCGGGCTGCTATCTCCCGATAATAGATTACGAGACCTTCGGAGATGGACTGAAGCATCAAATTCCCAAGCGGTTGCATACCAATGAATTTAAGGAACCGGGATTTCCATTGTTCATACTCATCTGGATAGAGAACAGGTGGTCTGTTCTCAGATCCGAGTACGAGAGCTTCGCGAGACATTATGATGGGTGCTGAGTAAAAAGTGAAGATCTTAAAGGTGGAAACTGGACACGAATGGGCTGGACTTAGGACGAATAGTACTGATTTTGGATGGAAGGGGTATTTCGGATGAACAGTGTTTCGGATGCTCAGAACGGAGTTCGGATGAAATGGGTTTCGGATGGAAAACCGTAATTCGGATGAAAAGTGAATTCGGATGGATTATGTAATTCGGATGAGAACCTACTTCGGATGGACAGATTTCGGGTGAACAGTGATTCGGATTGGTCTATGATTCGGATGAAATACGAATGCGGATGAGGACCTAATTCGGATGAAGACCTAATTCGGATGGCTTAGATTTCGGATGAACAGAGGGACCTCGGATGAAAATAAGGGAACCGAATTCGGATGGTCCGAATTCGGGTGAACTGTAGACAGTCCTTAGGGACATGTCCAGGTGGGGACCGAATTCGGATGGTCCGAAATGGATATGGTCCGAATTTGAAATTTTGAAATTTAAGCACAAGTCCAAAATGGAAAAATGGAAATGCCTGATCTGAACTTCGGATGGTCCGAAGTTCGGATGGGACCTAAGTGGGGTCCAAAATAGGCAGATGGAGGTCCGAAATTCACCTAATAGTGGTCCGAATTGGACCGAACTGCGGTCCGAACTAGGATGGTAATTGGTCCGAATTGGGTTCCTAAGGGGTCCGAATTGCTACAGTGACACGTCCGAATTACAGCAGGTTTTAACAGTTTTCTATGGCAGAACTGAGCAGAATTCGATTTTATCAGTTTTAAAGCCTAAAAAACATTTCTAAATGATTGATAAACTATTTAAACACTTTTGGTGATTTAAAATAAACCAAAACACTTAAAAAGCAGCAAAGAACAAGCTAAAACCCACTAAAAACCCATATTTTTAAAACTTGATGAAATATCCGATTCTTGATGATTTTAAAGGAAATATGGAACTGAATGAGCTTGAAATCAGTAGAGGATGATATTATGGTGATTATATGACTATTATAACACAAGAAACGCAGAAAAACAGAGAGTAAAAAGATCTACCGATGGAAGAATGAAGAACACGAAGAACTCCTTAAAAAAACCAGCAGAATCCGTAAATCTCAGTTGAAATCCACCTTTTGGGCTCTGATACCAATTGTAAATCTGTATTCAACCGTGTAACATTACAAAACCCTAGGAGCCTATTTCTAGGCTCCTTTAATTAAGTATCACAGATTGACACCTTTGGCCCCTTGACTTTTACATAGACATAAAATACAAAGGAAATAAATACAAGACTAAACAATAACAAAGTAATTATTATAAACAACTTCCGATGATCGAAATAAAATGTCTAACAAAGAGACTGCTGACCCGTTGGCTTTACTAGCAGAAAAGAAGTACAAATATAAGTTGAAAAAGGAGAAAAGGCCAGTAGTCAGCAGTAGCTCTTCCGAATCAGAAACCTCAGATTCATCTGCAGATTCTGAGATTGAAGAAATGAAAAAGCAGATGTTACTGCTAACCAAAGCATTTCAAAAGAAGTTCTACCGTAAGCCAACCAACAATAAGATGCGCTACAAGACTGGCTCGAAGAAAATTGAAAAGAAGGAAAAATATGAAAAATCTGGAGAGAGCAGTAGCAGAAAAGCTGACAAATATGAAAAATCAGATTAGTCAGCAAAGAAAGATTCAGAGCAGAAATGCTATAACTGTGGAAAACCAGGTCATTTTGCCCGTGAATGTAGACTGCCAGTAGTCAAAAACTCTGACTACTATACAAGAAAGGCTCTCTTAGCCAAAGAAAAAGAGGCTGGAAAAGCTCTTATGGCGGAGGATGACCATTGGTTACAGTTATCTGAAGATGAAGACATACTAGATGAGGATGCTCATATTTGCCTGAAATCAGAGGTTTTCAATGAGTCGGAATTAAGTGAGTCAGCCATTATAGCCGAGGATGAAAGTATGGGTTGGACTAACAAATGAGGAGGATGAGGAAAGACAAGAGTCTGTGGAGGAAGAGACTGAAGAAGTTGCATTGATGGCAACTGGAAAAACTGATGATAAGGATAATGAAGATTCAGAGTCAGAAAGATCAGATGGTTCAGACACACCGGAGGTAAATTCTAACTCTGACTCTGAAATTGATAATTCTTGTGTGCTAGAATAGAAATCAACTCAGATGGCCTTTATGCTTAGGAAATTTGAAAAATCGTTAAAGGCTGAAAAGAAAAATGCTCACTCTTTGGAAAACAAGCTTCGTAATGAACATAATTTAGTTTTAGATTTTTCCAAAGATAAAGCATTAGCCTTACGAGCAGTTTCAAATTTACAAGATAAAGAAAAAGAACTTCAAAGCAAAATACAAGAACTTAATCATAATAATATATCTGACCTACAAGAAAGACTGAGAATAGCAGAATTAGAAGCTTCAAATTTTTCTGTAAAAATATCATGCTATTTTTGAAGAACGAACTAAGCTTTATGAGAAAATAAAGAAGATGGAAGATGAATTTAGCAAAAGAGGGCAAACAGATCAAACCATCTGTTTAAATCAACCAAAAGACACAGAATTTTACAATTCTAAATCTGGTATTGGTTGGGAGAATCCCAAGTATCTGACAAAGGCTATATCCAGTTCACCTATCTTATATGATGTCAGATATATGAACTTAGGATTAAAAATGACTTTTATGAAAGCATCTGATGAAGTAGAATCTAGTGAAGAAACAAAAAGATTAAGATCACACAAAATGCAAAATTCTGTTGATTATAACAGAATACATGAATCAAGCAATAATATTGATATTAAAGAAGAGCATATTCAGACATATTCTGAAAAGGAGTTATCTGAATCTACTACTAAATCTCAAAAGTTATACTTGCCATTTTCAATTCTAGAAAAGATAAATTCTGATCTGGAATTGAAAATTAAAAACTTTGAGACAGAAAATAAATCTCTAAAGGCTTAACTCAAAATTCTGGAACAAAAGTTACAAAAACAGCCTGTATACAAAAAGTTGTCTGATCCATCATCTTCAACTTCCATAGATTCTATCAATTCAGAAAAGGAATTTGATCTGTTTATGAACTCTGACTTCAATTCCTTAGAGGAAATGTTTGTTAAAATTGATGATTTTGTAAAACCTTTACATAACAAACAATCAGATGGTCAAAAAGAACCTCTAAAAATTCTGCAAAGAATTTCTACAGATTCAATAATATCATCTGAAAATTCACCAACTTTACAACAAAAGAAGGAGAAATCAAAAGTTATTTTTGATACTCCTAAATTTGAAAAAGGTGAATCATCTTCTACAGAGAACTCAATTGCACTTAGAGACCAATCTTCAAAAGGTAAGAGAAATTTACAGAAAAAACAAGTTTCTAAGATTACTAATTCTCATGTTTCTTCTATGTCAGATATTATTGTGAACGGTTCAAGAAAGCAAGTTTGGAGAAAGAAGAAGAGAGAACAGAAAAACAAGAAAATAAAACAAGAGTGACGCGTGAAGAAAAAATATTGTTACAGACAGAAATAACAATTTAGAAAACTCTGCCTGTAATAATAAATATGTTGATAATTCTTGTATAAAATTCTCTCGAACAGACTTAATTGCTTTGAATTCTGGTGCATGTAAATCTTTAATTGTAAAATCTGATAAGCTCGTCTGGCAACCGAAGAAAAAGGACTCTTTTTTTAAACAGAAAAAGGTTCCACAGAAAAATATTTCAAAAACAGTTCCACCAAGAATTGTACAAAAGTGGATACCTAAAAGAACTGTTCAAAAGTGGGTACCTAAGTCATCATCAATTGTAAAGCTAAAAGCCATATCTGATGAGAAAACAAATAATAAACTGCATGATTTACCTAAATCAAAAGTACCCAACTATAAGTGGGTACCTCATGTGCTATTTCGTCTTATAGGTAAATCATGTATGGTATCTTGACTCCGGATGTTCGAAGCATATGACCGGACAAAGAGACACACTCACGAACTTTGTAGAAAAGTTCTGTGCGACGGTCAGATTTGGAAATGATCAGTTTTGTCCGATCAAAGGATACGGGAGTCTCGCATACGAAAAATTACCATTCAGAAGGTTTTCTACGTTGATGGTCTTGGACATAATTTGTTTAGCATTGGACAGCTGTGTGATAAAGGATTGGAAGTCAACTTCAGAGCCAATCGGTGCAGCATCAGATCCGGGGAAGGTAAAGAAATACTGGCAGGAAACAGGAAAACCAATTTGTACTCCATTGACTTAGCCTCCTTTAATCTGAAGAAGGATGTTTGCTTACTGTCAAAAGCTACATCTAAAACAACATGGCTATGGCATCGTCGTCTTTCACATCTGAACTTCAATGAATTAACCAAACTAGCAAAAGACGGGTTAGTTAAAGGGCTACCAACTCTCAAATTCCAAAAGGAGCAGTTGTATGCCGCATGTGAAAAAGGAAAGATGACAAGAGCTTCACACAAATCCAAATCCGAACACTCATCAACGAGAGCACTGGAATTACTACATATGGATTTGTGTGGACCAATGAGAGTACAAAGCATTAATAAGAAAAGATACTTATTGGTGATAGTTGACGACTATTCACGATACACATGGGTTTTCTTCCTGAGGTCCAAATCAGATGCTACCGAATCATCATAGACTTCATCCGGAAAATTCAAGTGAAGTTGCAACTTACAATTCAGTCAATCCGCTCAGATAACGGAACAAAATTCAAGAACAAATCGCTTGAAGCATTTTTGAATTCTGTAGGAATGACACATCAGTGTTCAGCTTCTAGAACTCCACAACAGAACGGTGTCGTCGAACGAAGAAATCGGACACTAGTGGAATCAGCAAGGACGATGCTGGCGTATTCTAATCTACCGTTGTTCTTATGGGCTGAAGCAGTTGCAACAGCTTGTTTCACACAGAATCATTCAATCATCAATAAACGATTCGGAAAGACTCCTTATGAACTAATAAATAAACGGATACCTAATATTAAATTTTTCCATGTCTTTGGATGCAGATGCTTCATACTAAATGACAAAGACAACCTTGGAAAGTTTAATCAAAAAGCAGATGAAGGTATATTCATAGGTTATTCAAAGGAGTCAGTCGCTTTCCGTGTATACAACAAGCGAACCAAGACAGTCAACGAGGGCGTCAACGTCAAATTTGATGAAGGAGTGGTAATGGCTTCTGAACATACCAGTTCAGCACCCAAACCTAACAAGTAGACTTCAATGGAGTCACCTGAACAGAATGCCAAAAATTCTGAATTAAATAAGTTGTTTGAGAATTTTTATGAAGACTACTTTGAGAAGCCCAAAACTAATGTTTTAAATTTGGTGCCTGACAGGATTACTGAAGATCCCGTCGTAGTCTCCGATCATTCTCATCAACAAGTATCAGAAGAAACTGGAGAAGCCTCAACAACAGATGTGCACTTGCCAACTGAAAGTGCACAACCCATTGAACCTCCAGAATCTTCTGAAACCCACTTAACATTCGAAAACAAAGAAACTCCTAACTCAGATACCCTACCAACTACATCTGAAGCAATCCCCCGACCTACATATTTAGACCGTACTCCCAATCAAGACCACATCGAACCGTATTCCACATACTTTCAAGTGGACTAGAAATCACCCAGTAGAAAACATTATTGGTGATCCATCTGCCTCAGTCCAAACCTGAAGAGCCACAATAAACGAGTGCCTATTTTCAAATTTTCTCATCAAAATAGAGCCTAAGAATGTGAAAGAAGCACTTCTGGACGCTGATTGGATTGTTGCGATGCAAGAAGAACTGAATCAGTTCGAACGGTTGAAGGTCTGGAGACTTGTTGAGCGACCCAAAGACAAATCTATCATTGACACGGAGTGGATCTTTAAAAACAAAAAGGACGAACATGGAGTAATCATTCGCAATAAAGCTTGCCTCGTTGCCAAAGGATATAGTCAACAAGAAGGGATTGACTACGATGAGACTTTTGCACCAGTTGCACGAATAGAAGCGATTAGAATGTTTTTAGCTTTTGCCGCTCATAAAAACTTTATTGTTTATCAAATGGATGTTAAAACTGCATTTTTAAACGGGGAATTAACCGATGAAGTATATACATATCAGCCCGAAGGCTTTACTGATCCTTCGAAACTTGATCATGTATATATTTTAGATAAGTCACTGTATGGCCTTAAACAAGCATCGCGTGCTTGGTATAATGCACTTTCAACAAATCTGTTGAAATGTGGATTTAACAAAGGTGCAGTTGACACAACCCTGTTTATAAAACGTCTGGGGCCGGATATTATAGTCATACAAATATATGTAGATGACATAATATTTGGGTCTACAAATCCTGAATTTTGTAAGAAATTCGCATTTTTAATGTCCCAAAAATTCGAAATGAGCATGATGGGAGAAATAAATTTTTTCTTAGGATTACAAGTTAAACAATTGGCTGATGATATTTTTATTAATCAGTCAAAATACATACAAGACATGTTAAAGAAATTTAACATGGTTAACAGTATTCCTATGAAAACTCCCATGGCTGCAGATTCAAAGTCAAAACTCGATGTGGACATTTCGGGGAAACCTGTAGATGTGACTCATTATCGAGGTATAATTGGGTCATAAATGTACTTAACTGCTAATAGACCGGATATTATGTTTGCTACATGTGTATGTGCTAGATATCAGGCGAATCCAAAAGAATCACATTTAACAGCTGCAAAAAGAATTTTAAGATATCTCAAGGGAACTCCAAACCTTGGTTTGTGGTATCCCAGAGAATCTTCAATCAATTTAACTGCTTTTTCTGATGCTGATCACGCAGGTGATAAGGTGGACAGAAAAAGTACGTCTGGTGCAGTACAATTCTTAGGTGACAAACCCGTATGCTGGTCATCCAAGAAACAACACTGCGTTTCATTGTCTACAGCTGAAGCAGAATACGTTGCTGTTTCATCATGCTGTTCTCAGGTGTTGTGGATGAAAAGCCAACTGCGAGATTACAGGTTTACACCACAGAAGATACCTATCTATTGTGATTCTCAGAGCGCAATTGCTATTGCATCAAATCCGGTGCAACATTCAAAAACAAAACACATCGACATTCGGTACCATTTTATAAAGGATCACGTTGAATATGGAAATATAGAATTATACTTTGTTTCTACTGAATATCAACTAGCTGATTTGTTTACCAAATCTTTAGATGAAAAAAGGTTTAATTTTTTGGTATACAAATTGGGTATGTTGAATCGTTAAGATTTAATAATTCAGTAGTTTCAATTTATAATTTTTAAATTTACATTTTTAATTGCTTCTAATCTGATGTTAAATTCTTGAATTTTGAAAGTTCAAATTTTTTTTTTGAATTTAACAAGATCTGGATTGTCATGTGCAGGGGGAGCAGAAAGTAAATTTATCTTATTTTGAGAAAATCTGATAAAATTTATCTGATATTTTGTAAAGGGAGCTGAGTTGAGAAATATGATATACATTTGAGGGGGAGCAGCATTCAGAAATTAAAGGGGGAGCATTTTAATATTTTTAATTTTTTTTTTGTTTTTGTGAGTTTAATATTTTTTTTGTTTTGTGTGTGTTATTTTTTTTGATTGTGTGTATTTTCAATTTTTTTTAAGTCTATTAAAATTTTTTTTTGAAAATCAGAGGTTTTTGTTGTTTTTGTTTTGCTTTGTTGAAATTTTTTTTTGAAAAGATAGTGGGTTTTGTTGATAAATGGGTTTATAAATGGTGATTTCAAAGTGGGCCGGCTAATTTTTTTTTTTTTTCAAATATGGGCCTGGTATGTACTTCTATAAATTTGAAATTCAAATTTCAAACTTACTTTTTCATAAAACCGACAATTGCCATCTTCTTCAAAAAGCTTCCTTCACCATTAAGCAATCTAAAAACCCACATATCTTCATCTGATTCAAGAAACAAGTTCATTATATTGTGAGTAAATTTCTTTTTGGTTTGTTTCTTGTATTGTTACATAGTTCATTTCAGTTTTTGAATATGCATGTGACTGTGCTCGTATAAAGACGTATTTTGTGTGTTCATGGTGTTCAAAATTTTTGTTCATTAAAATGAAATTAAATGTGAGGTATGTTTCAGTTTATTAATGAGAACATGAATCTGTAATTTCATGGTTCAAATCAAACCACACAAACAGAAATTTCGATTTTAGTTTCAAAAACCTTCGTGTTCTTCATGTTTCTGAAATTTGAATTTTTAACAACTTTATTGTTGTTTTTACTCAAAGTTCAGTAAATCAAATGTGTTTGAAATTGATTTTCGAGTATGGTTCATAATTTTTGTTGGTGAAAATGTTCTTGGAATTAAATTTTTAAAAATCAGTGTGTTTATACTTGAAAATAATTTCAAGAACATTTTCTCGAATAAAGGTTAACTCGAGAAACCATTCTGTTTTGTTCGAGTTGAGTAATATGGTGATCGAGAAAGTCTAAGTCTTATTCGAGTTGACAGTCACTTTAATCGAGAAAATTCTACTTGTTACTCGAGTTGATCAGTTTGACACTTAAGTTTCATTCGAGTCTCGATTGATACATCGCCCGAGAGACCTTAAGTGTCATTCGAGTTGGTTCATTGTTATTGAAAATGATTCTGCTTCATGTGAGTTTGTGTTAGGCTTCAATCGAGTTGGTCACACTTATTTCATTCGAGCCTTAGTATACTTCATTCGAATTGGACTAATTGATCATTCGAGAAACATCATGACTTAATCGAGAACTTTCATGTTCTATTCGAGTTGAATCAAGTCTTATTCGAGAACAATCAAGTCTTATTCGAGAAAACATACAATTCATTCGCGTTGATTCACAGAACAATTCGCGTTTGTTCATGTATCATCCGAGATTTCTCTAGAGTCATTCGAGATGGATGAAGTTTCATTCGAGTTTCTATTAAATTTTTTACTAAGTGTTGGATTTTTAATGTTTTAAGAAAAATGTGACATCTTTCAAGAAATTGTTATAAATTTGTGTTTTTCTAACATTGGTCTCTGAACGATTGACTCTGGAATCCTATCAATAATATTTCATTATTGTCTGGAATCCCGATGCCTTAAACAGAATATCACGAATTTTTATAATTTCTAACAAAATGTTATATTTTTCTACTTTGAATGATTTCATTTGTTTACCTGCATTGTCTAACATGATTATTATTTGTGTACAGGTTTCAAATGGCATCTCCAAGTCATTCCCATAATTCTAATTCATCCGATTCCCATTCATCCTCAAACCATACACTAGTATCTACACCCGTCCGATCAACCTCAGTTACAAGACCTTCACCTTCAACCATCATACCAGACAATCAGCTGGTAAAACCCAAACATTGCCTGCCTTTCAAAGACAATAACCATCGTTTGGATACAAAAGTCATTAAAGTCAGTCACCACACCATAGTAGATATTCTCAAAGGCCATCCTTTGGGATATCTTCTCCAATACAAACCTTCAATCCCACAAGTCTACCTTCAATAATTTTGGCATACTGTCAAATTTGTTCCAGCTGATGGTAACCACCACTTCAAAGTTACCATTGATCAATATAAAACCAAAATTACCCTAGCCAGACTTCGCCACAACTTGTTTCTACCGAGACAGATTGATACAGTTAACTTCCCAGAGTTAGCTGATTTTGAAGACTTTGTTTCAGATGAGGAGCTAGTTCATGACCTCATATGCTTGGGTTATTCAAAGCCACTTCCTAAGAGCTCCAAGTTTCATTGTAATGGCCTAAATGGAGAATGGTACACCTTATTTGGCATCGTTAATAGGTGCATGACGTCAAAACATACCGGAATAGACAAATGCAACATTCATTGTCTAAGAATATTCCATGGTATTGCTTTTAATAAACATTATGACTATGCACAATGTATCTGGGAAGACCTGAAGGAAATCGTATTTGCAAAGACAACGAACAGATCCGGGAAGTTTGTTCCGCTTCAGAGATTTATTCAAATCCTAATCCGAGGGATCCTTAGAGCTAATGAGAATATACCGAAGAGAGCTAACTCACAAAGATGTCCAGATTACGTGATGATGAGTTTACATGAGGTGCCAGATTCTCCCAATGCAAATATAATGCCGATTCCAGAATCTTTGTTAAAGTATGCAGATCCGGAAAGTGAGAATGTGAAAATTTATAGGATAGATCATGCTCCAATAGAGACCCAAGAACCTGGTTCTCTTACCCAAGGAGTGATAGGGAGAGAGGAACTTCAGCAAGGGGCTGAAGTTCAGGGAAGCCTACAGGTGAGTGAGGGAGTAGAAGTAGTGAGGGGTGGTGAGGAAGAAGCTGGTAGTTCAGATTCTGAACGGACGCTATCGAATATACAAGAGGGAGAAGAGGAAGGAAATGATGATGATGATGATGGTAATGATGGTGATGATCATAATGCGGGAGGAGCTGCTTTGATGGATGTTGTTCATATTGCTCAAGAGAGTGTGAGGGATGTACTTAACCTAGAAAGCCGGGAATTACCCACATCTGCTGTTAGCTCCCCTCTGGGAGTTAGCATTGAAGAGGTCAGTATCCCACTGACAAGTGCACACCCCACCATCCACTCAGTCTCCTCTCAACAGGAGACTATTTCATTTGAGCACCGGGATGAAACACAAATTCTATCCGATAGTCATTTGGACTTGATGGATATTGAAATAAGTACACGTCTGCCCGAGTATACAACTTCTATTCAAACACAGAGTCCAGAACCAATACAGCTTTGGACACTTGAGTCAACTTCATCTGTTGAAGTAAGTGCGGTTGAACTTAGTGTTCCCGCCGGAACATCCTTAGCTTCGGAAGCATTCGTTGATCCGTCGCTTGAAGAGGGTGGAAGTCCAGTTAGAGCGACAACACTGCCAAGTCTACGTACTGGCCACACAGAAGTTCTTTTCACAAGTTCAACTGTTGTGACAACTGGAAGTCTGAGTGACCCAGTGGTGAATCTTTCCCCTTTTGTAACCAAGTCGTCACTAAATCAAGTCTTGAATGCAGCTATTGCAGGAGTGAACAGTCATGTCTCTGCTCAGTTATCTGAAGTGATGGCACAAATGTCCAACATTCATAAGTTTTTGAAGGGTAAGTTAGTGGCTGAAGAATCTGTCAAGCAATCTGATCCACATCAAGCAATAGATGAATTGAGGGAAGAACTGAAAGATTTTGTTTATGAACAATTTGACGAAATGAGAGAAAGAATGATCAGTTTAGAGAGTACAGTGATTGCTGCATTAGGCAACTTGTCTGAAAGGGTAGCGACAGTAGAGAAGACATGTAAGGCGCAAGCTTCATCATCAAAACGTAAGCATGATGAAGACTCCGATGATGCTCCTCATGAGGGGGAGAAGAGGAGAAAGCTTGCTGAGCCTACACCCGGAATCTTAATGATCACATACCTAGAGAAAGAGGCAGAGGTGAGAGGAAAGGAAGCATGAAGCTCAAAAGAACCTGCTGATGTACAAAGTGAGCTGGGATTGATTCTTCATGAAGATGTTCCAGTTTCTTTGAACATTCAGTTAGATATCTACAACTTTGAGGAATATAATGATTCAAATGATGACGATCAAACGGTTAAGGATCAGATGTTGATGATTCAAGGTTTAGAAGGAGAGAGAGAGAGAGAGGAGTATGTTGAGTTATCGGAGGATGATGATGTGATCACTTTGACTGATATTGATTTTCAAACTGAAAGGATAGAGGAAGAAGAGGAGTTAGTTCAAGAGATTTTAAAAGAGTCTATGCCGACACCGACGGTTGAAAAGCCTGAGGTTGTTATTCAAGTGAAAGAGGAAGTTGAAGAGTTTCCGGTAGAGAATGTGGTTGTTCCAGAAGGAGTAGAGTTGAATGAAGTGGAGGTTATGGAAAGGTTCTTTAATGAGTATATTCTTGCGGATGAGTCGCAGAAACAACACCGACTCAGATTCGAAGCTCAACAGGTGGTACAGAGAGAAATAAGGGATATGCTCACATTGTTGAATAAGGATGAGATAAGTAAAAAGAAAGTTAAAAAGTTTGAGCTATCTGCGAAACGATCAGCTGATAAGAAAAGGAACAAATTGCCATATCTTGAAGACATTTTGGAGAAAAATGATTTTTTGTAAGAAACAAGCTCCTTGTTCGTTTCTTAAGTTGTTTAGGGTACTGGAGCCAAACATGCCAAATCTTGTTAATTATGCAAGTTTTCTGAGAAACAAGACGCAAGTAGTTGATAATGTGAAGAGTGAGTTCATGATAGTTGATTTAATAAAAATTTAAAAAGATCGATTCGTTTAGATCTTCTATCCTACATTTACTGTCACAAGGGCTGATGGCAATACGTATACGTTCACCGAAGCAGATATGTTTAATATGCACCTGGTCGATATTGAAGACTTATTTGATGAGTTGTGCCGAAACAAGAGAAATGAGCACTGCAGATTTGCATTAAAGACAATTTTCCACTTCATGCATACCAAACTGGTATTGATGTCTGTGCAAGATCTGCAGATTGGTGTCGAATGAGGAATGAGAAAGATTAACATCACAGCTCCAAACAGAGATATCAAGTTTGCAGGAGAATTAAAAGAGTTTCAAGTCATCATGGTGAAGCATCCTGCGGTAATGTACAAAGACTGAAACAAAAAGTTAAGAGCAATGAGGAGTGTTGAACTCAACAAGTTTTCTGATGGTACACTACATAAAGTGTTGAATGGTTTGAAGGGAAAGCTGGCTTCGGATAGAAAGAGAAAAACTAAGAGAGGAGCTTTATCTGTTAATGATAGAAGACTGATGGTGGAGTTCATATCAAAGATTGAATGGAGGCTCTCAGACCGAAAGAGCATCAGAAGATTTGAGCAGAAGCTTGGATTATCTACCTGAAGACTTTGCATATTCCATCAAAGGGGGAGATTGTTGGAATGTATTTTTGTTGATGGAATACAAAGTATAGGGTCTATTTTGTAATTAGTTGATAGTTGTAAAAATGTGTATAATAGTGCTTTGACTTTCAAAATAGATATAGATCTGACAGTTATTTTGGCACGCAATTGAATTCAGAAAAAGGGTACTGTTCACGAAGATTCTCTTTCATCATTTTGTAATCATCAGATCTTTAATATAATCATTCGGTCAGTTTTGATTCTTTTTCTGTTCTTGATATATTGTTGTTTGATAATTGAGAAACTATATTTCACAGATCGTTATAAATGAGATGGTTAAGTATTTAAAATTACACTTTGTACAACTTTTGAAAGATATGAGAAAAATATTGTCCTACAAAAACTTTAAAAAGTCCTATTTATAGTGACACGACCATTCATTACAAATCTATTTTTAAGATGTAGAA
>JAANYP010004243.1:0-95373 GCA_020465985.1 Centrapalus pauciflorus
TAGAGCAATTGTGTTTGAGATTTAAAAGATGTTTTCTCTGCTTGCTTTCTCACAAGCTGGCCATTAAATCTATCTTTGTCAACACGTAGTAATGAGAAGCCAAACCTGTCACGCCAACTTCTTTCTAAGAGTTTATTGATGTTCTTGAAGTTCAGGTGTGACAGTCTTCTATGCCATAACCAGTTTAGATCAGCATTGGTTCTTGTGAGAAAACAGGTTTCAGTTGTGGGATCAGCAGAATGCATATCCACAACATATACACATTTCTTTCGTTGAGCACACAGCACAACTTTGCCTTGGGAATCCAATATGTAACCCAGGTGCTCATCAAAGTTAACCTTGTAGCCAGCATCACACAGTTGACTTATGCTAACAAGGTTATGTTTTAGCCCAACCACATAGGCTACCCTTTTGAACACTGCAGCACCAGCTTTAAGAGTTCCATATCCCTCCGTGGATCCCTGTACATTGTCACCAAAGGTGACTTTTGGCCCTTTTTCAGGCCTGAGATCACTCAGCAGTTCTTTACAACCTGTCATGTGCCCTGAGCAGCCACTGTCCAAGTACCAAACCTGGGAAGGTTGTTTTTCCTGCAGAGTGAGAAGAGAATTATTAGTTATTTTTAGGGGAACTCATCACACAGATGAGTTCTCCTACTTCATCAACACTTGTTGATGGATTTTGAATGTCCACACTAATATTCCCTATTTGAATGGTATCAGTTTGAATACCATCCTCAGTGACTATGTCATTTCCACCACTGCTTGTAACAGCTGTGAGGGAAACAGCAGAGCCAACAGGCCTCATGTCCTCAGATTCAGGACAGTCCTTGGCCAGATGTGTCTTCTTCACACACTTATAACATTTTCTCTTTTTGTTGCTTTTGGAAGAAGGTCCTTCAGAAACACATTCTGAACTGTTTTTGTTGATTCTTTCAGCAGGTTTAGCAATTTTTGCAGAATCAACAGCTTGTGTGGTAAGTTCATAGGCCACAGCTTTGACTGTCTCTTCTTTCCTCTTTTTGGGAGGACAGATGTCAAAGACAGGAAGCTTGATTGGCCTTTGAGCTTCCAAAGGTTTGGGAAACTTATTCCCAGTTGTCTCAGTTTGAGCAATGGCTTTGCCTTTGCCCCTACTGAGTTGTGATTTATGCTGCCTATCAGCATACTCACTGTGTTTGGTTTTGAAAAACTTATTTTCATTTAAAACCAACTTACCACCATGATTTGAAAAATTATTTGAAATCACAGCAGTTTTGTTTTCAACCTGAGACTTACCCTTGTTGAAAACAGGCTGCTTACTTTTTGAAAACTTATTTTCAAAATGTTTAGCATCAAAAGGATTAACATGCTTTTTACCAACAGCTTTGGACTCTGAACCTGTTTTGT
Organism: Centrapalus pauciflorus; assembly: GCA_020465985.1. NCBI lineage: Eukaryota > Viridiplantae > Streptophyta > Magnoliopsida > Asterales > Asteraceae > Centrapalus > Centrapalus pauciflorus. The sequence goes on from JAANYP010004243.1 coordinate 1,389, forward strand.
CAACAGGCTTAGCATCCACAACTTCAGTTTGAGCATGTTTTCCTTTCTTCTGCTTGTGTGAGCTAGCAGAGCACTTAGCAGGCTGTTTTGGAGAACAAACTCCAACATCAGCTTTTGAGCTGCGTTCACACAAGCTGTCAGTATTTTGAGGCCTGACAAACCTGTTTGTTGAAATAAGTTTACCATTCACATTTTGGATGAATGTATTTGGAAGTTCACCAAGAGTGGACAAGTCTTCTTTCAAATTACTTATTTCAACAATGGAAGCTGCTGTGTCAAGGTCCCCTCCAAGATAGGCTTGGATTTGAGCAGGAATCTGTTGACTGATACAATGGCTGACTTTTTGTGCAGATTGGCACCAAGAGTCAACTATCTTTTGAAGCTTAGCATGCTTTATATCTGTTTCTCTCTTTTCTTCCAGTAAAATGGAGTTGATGTGTTTTAATTCATCAAGCTCAGTTTCCAACTTATAGCAACTGTCCAGTTTACTGGTTTTAGTTTTAAGATCAGCTTTAAGCTTAGAGATTTCAGATAATAAAGCATCATGCTTCTCAACAGCAGCTTTCAGATCAACAAGCATGTATTCAAACATTTTAACTTTTTCTTCAGAACTGTAAGCCATAAAATTTTGTACCTTATACATCATTGTAGGATTCCAGTTCTCCAAGCTGCTGAAGGCTTCAGCTTCAGCCATGTCCTGTTTGAAACTGCTTGTTGATGGAACATCAGAGTTGGCCATCAGACACTGATTATCTTCTTCATCATATGATGAATCAGATTCCTCCCAGTCACATGTCTCAGCCATGAGTCCCTTCTGGCGATTGGAAGACACAGAGTTTTCCAATTTCCTCAGCTTAGCCATGGCCATAAGGTACTTAACCCTATAGCCATCATCCCTGTTAGTCTTGATAGGTTTGGATGACTGACCAACAGCTTTTGACACACAGTCAGCAGCTATATGGCCAGTTTTGCCACACTTGAAGCACTCAGCCTTGGATTTGTCAAATGCTTTCTTTTTGCCAGCACTTGCACCTCCTTGTAGCATACTTCTTCCAAATCTTCTCTTGCTGAACTTTTTGACAAGCATAGCTATCATTTGCTCATCATCTTGTTCAGTAAGATCTGCAGCCTCTTCTTCTTCAGATACCTCCTCCTTATCATCATCCTGTTGATCAGGTTGAGTGAACACATCACTCACCTGATTAACAGACTGTCTCACATTAGCCACAAAGGCTGTACCTCTTCTGGACATTTCCAAGGCATTCCTCTTTTGCTGCCTTGATTGTTCATCATTCAGTAAGGATCCATACAGATTGACCAGATCCATACTTCTGATAGTACCTGAGTTTCTTAGGATGGTTGAGAAATAGTTCCACTCCTCAGGTAAAATGTCCAGAAACTTGTTCACCAAAGTAAGACTGTCCTTGGTGATCCCAACAGCTTTGAGATCATTCACCAGAGCAGTGAACCTGGTGTAGGTTTCTGTGAGAGACTCCTTTGGTTTGGCAAAGAAGAGTTCATACTGTCTAACAAGATTGTTAATCCTGTTGTCCAGTGTGATTGTGGGTCCATCATAGACGGTACACAGAGTATCCCACATCTCCTTTGCAGTCTTCATCTTCTCAACCTGCTTGAACACATCATCAGGAAGAGAAATGACCAGGTTGTTTCTGGCCTTTGCATCCAGAGCTACCATTCTCTTGTCTTCATCAGACCATTGAGCTTTTGCTTTCTCAAAGGTCCTGATTTCAGGAGCAGCTCCTTCAACCGCTGGAGTTATTGTAGTAACAGAGGTTGGCACATAGGGACCCTCCATCACTATCTCTGGCAGTTGTACATCCAGATTCTCTAAATAGAGCATCATTCTGCACTTCCAACCAGAGAAGTTTTGATGATTAAATTTTGGAGGCTTGCCCATAGAGCCATTGTCATAGTAAGAAGAGTTTGCAGCACTGTTGTCCATGGAAACTTGGGATTATGAGAGATCTAGAATGACACACACTCTAAACTGCTCTGATACCAGTTGTAGGTCCCGAAAGGTTCCCAAAGTATATAGTAATAAACTGTAGAGGGGGGGTGAATACAGTATTTAAAAACTACACACTCTTTTTCTCAATGTTTGTATGTATTATCAACAAATGTTAATTACAAACAAGCTTGACTGCGGAATTGTTCAAGCTGAGATGACAGAATACAACAGTATGGTTTCTAGTCTAAGACACACTCAAACTAGATTACAATGAACACACTCACTAAGATGCACTCACTGTATTTTACAAGACTTTAAGGAACAGCTTTGGTAAACAGCTTAGACACACAGAAGCTTGTTTACAGAAGATTTGCATGCATGAATATCACACTTGCACGTTCACTCTTGGTTTAAGCACTTAGCTTTCTTCACATTCTTTCTGACCTTAGAAGCTTCCTTTTATACTCACACAGAGGATCTAAGAGAAACATCTTCATTGGACAGAACGAAAAAGTAGAAGTCTTGTTTGAAAAGACAATAGAGCTTTTCTGCACTTTTCTGAAAAGCAGACGTGCAAATCTTTTGTCTTTTTACTTTCTACTGTTGCATTGCCTTTAACCATTTTAGGAATGTCAACTTTGCGTTTTTCTTCCTTGTAAAGGCCTATTTTGATATAAGAAAAAGGTCTGTCACCCTTTTTCAAATATCCGTTTGTCTTCATGTGACAGAACAGCTTGGGCAGGCTGAGCGGTTCTGCTTTCCACTTTGTCTTCGACTTGTAAACTGATCTTGTAGTCAAAAACAATACATGATGACTTGGAAACTAATTCCATAAGGTGTTTAGCCTGTTCACAAAGAACAGGTTCTGTTCACAAAGAACAGAACACCTTAAAAATGCCCAAGCTGCTCAACAGTGTAGAGCAGCGTAGACAGTTTATGTCCAGCCTGATCAGCAGACTGAGCAGCTTGGACAAACTGTCTTGGTTGCAACACATGCAACGATCAGAACAGCTTTAGACTGATATTGCAAATCATTTTCAGGTTTCAATAAGGCATAAAACAGGCCTTAAATTCAACCTACAAATGCATCAACAGGTTTGATTATAAAATCTCCCCCTCAGATGTAGAGCAGGTTTGACTGAGGCCTTTTCGTGCCTAACAATTATTATATATAATAAAGAAGAATATCAAATGTCACGCCTCTACGTTTCACTGAAAAATATAATTACAACTTATTGTTGTAAAAAATAAAAGATTAATAAAATTTATTATTTTTATAAAAGATAAATACACTCTATTTTCTATATTTAAATAATAAAAGATAAGCACAATTATTGTTTTTTCTTGTTTTTATTTTTACTTATGCATATTATATATAATTAAATTTAATTAAAAATATCCACGTAGTACGTGGGTCATAAACTAATATAATATTATAAAAGTTTCAAAAAATATAGAAAATAGTTACCATTCATATACATTTAGAAATATATAAAATTAATAGGTCATAATAAATAATAATATCATTTTTCTATATTTATGTTTAAAATAAATAATATTTATAACTTTACTTTTTAATTTATAATATTTCATATACTAAAAATATCCACGTACGCGAGTGATAAACATATTTTATTAGTTTCAAGGTACATATGTGATTATTGTAGGACAAAGAATGGTTTTATAAAATTATTTGATTTATTATGTCAAATCTTGAAACATTATTAAAGAAATAATTTTTTTATGTTAATTATGAATGAGTCTCAGGTTAGGTATCTCTTTAGAATTTAATTTAATACCAGCTTATTACCCGCTTATTACCCGGATATTGTAATATACATAAAATACAATAAATTAAAAGGTAATTATATAGATATTATTTTTTAAACAAAAGTATATAATAATGATATTATTATTTATTATAACCTGTTAATTTTATATATTTCTAAATATATATGATAGTAATTATTTTCTTATATCTTTTTAAGCTTTTATTATATTATGTTATAATTAATAAGTTTGTAGAGTATTAGATTTTGTTTAAGTTGATTTGATTTGAATTTAAAAGTAGATTATATTATATTTGGATAGATATAAGTTAAATATAATTTTTTTATTATTTTTAAAACCTAAAAATGTCACGTGTCGATTCACGATGATGAGACGTGGCTTCACAGCAAATGATTATGGTTACTCTTTTATTAGTATGCATGGATATAGATTTAAGATTTGTTGTTAAATTGTAAGTTGTTTTCATTTCCTGATTTATAATCATTTTATTAATTGTTACTTCCTTAGTTCTAAATTTATAGGGTTAATTTAATTAAGTGTTAATTTAGCATTAATTTGTTATATTATTTTTGGATGAACGACCTGATAGTTGAAGAACTTTGGAATTGAAGTATTGAGCTTCTTTAGAAAATGTGACACCAATGAAAAAGTTTCCTAGATCTGCTCCTCGTTACACTTAGGGTGCGTTTGGTACAGAGAATTAAGCATAGGGAATTGGAAATAAGAGGAATTCTCATTTTGACAAACATGGGAAATCATCTTATTTCCAATTCCCTATGCTTAATTCTCTGTAACAAACATAGTGCTAGATTCTTTCGTGTATATAATTAGGCATTATGAAGATTAATGTAGACCCTAACGAATAGCAATATTATTATCGGAGGTATCTTTTGGTTTTGTCCAGACAATTTTGGCTCAAGATGGTTGCCCTCCACAACAAAAAAAAAGTTACGTAATACATCCGTCGCTGAATACACACAAGCATGATTGGACTAAAATTGAACTCCAGTGGCAATTTGGTACACGATGCGATAGACACAACACGAATACAACACGAGGTTTTTGTAAATTGGTTTTATAAATTCGTGTTTTGTGTATATTTGTGTCGACATGAATTTCTAATTCGTGTTTCGTATCTTATACATGTCAAACACGAATTTACTCGTATAAACATGTGTAAGACACATATAAAATCGTGTTACGCGATGACACATATTTGACACGTATAAACTAGTCTTTAGGGTTTTAAATTCGTGAATACTTAGATTATTATGTTTTGAATATATAAATTTATGTGTTTTGGATTAAATCAGTGATAAATTCAGTTTTTGCGTGGCACGTTTAAATACATGTTTTATTCGTGTTGTGTCATGTGGCACACGAAGTTTTTACATATCGTGTTTGGGTCTCATATTCTGACTCGTTTTATAATTCATGTTGTATGTTTGTGTTTTACAAATCCGTATCGTGTAAAATTTGTGTCTAACGTTTGACACGACACGGATACATGTATTGTCAGGTCTACTCCAAAATAACGTGGTTCAACAAATTTGCCTATGGTCGGTTTGTCTTTCATCCGTTGTGATGATCTTACTATATTTTGTGATCCTGTGATTGCATAAAGATTACAAATTTAAAACCGAAGCATCAACACCAAATTACCTTCCACCTAGCATTGCTCCCTATGTGATGAAATTAATATATGCTAACATCTTTAGATATCAAGAAGTCATTGGTTTGTTGAAAAGCAGTGCGGTCTAGCAAGATCAACAATGATAACCGTACACAACTTATCAATCTTAAGAGTCCATTGTAAAAATAACTCTTATATACTTAAGTCTATTGACGATTAAAATGAATTATTGAGTTGCAATTTTTAAATTTTAACATTATTTCTTGTGGGTTTTTTTTTTTTTTTTTTTTTTTTTTTTTTTTTTTTTTAAACTTATTATTTTCACTTAAATTTTGATTATTTTAAGCCTACATATAAAGTTTGAGGGTACTTCTAAAATTTTTTGTTTCGGGCCTCAAAAAATAATTAAACCTCTATGAATCACCAGACTTTTCATTGCACTGTCCATGTTACTATGTTAGGTAAGTGCACTTTTAACAATATACTGATATTCATATGTTGGGCTATTATTAAATAAGAAGGGCTACAAGATCAACAAGATATACGTTGTTGAACATCTATAATGTTGGTTAAGCCCGTTGATCGGGTCATGGTTTGGGTTATCGTGTTCGTGTTAATAAGTTTGGCTAAGTCTAAATGAACCCCCTCAATTATCTAATTGGACCCCCTTTCCTTTTATAAATCTAATAATTACACAATGCTAAATCCACCCTCCATCGTCTCATTGGACCCCTGATAATTAGAATGATTCAATAATCTCATTGGACCCTTTTTACTTTTTAAACATAATTATTACCCAATAATTATATAAAATGTTTTTTTATTTGTTTTATATAATTATTACGTATTATTACACAAACCTAATTATTACCCAATAATTATATAAAATGTTTTTTATTTGTTTTATATACTTCTTAGGTATTATTACACAATAATACAATGAATCTAATAATTTGCATTATCAATCACAAGACATTACATTAATATTTTTATATAAAGTCATTTAACAAAGACGAGACAAAATTTAATTAAGAAACGACAAACATTATTTCATTCCATCAAACTCACAAACATTGTTTCATTCCAATGGTACAACATTAAGATCAATGTTTCAGTGGGTTTCTTTATAAGCGAGTAACCGATCGCTATACATTTCTTCCCACTCACATAATTTTTTCCCTTTTCTTTTTGAAAACCCAGAAACTTCCGGCATCGGATGCCACTCCTCTAAATCAACCTTCACAAAATTGTTTACATGTACAAATGCAATTGTGATTGATTGGTGAAGTTCGGGATGCAATGGTTTTGACCTAAGTGAAAAATATGTCCTGCAAAGTGAAGCTGATAAGAATAAACAATGCAGTTATACTTATTCGCAATCAAAGGACCAGTGTGAGGCATCCGCATCCAATGTCTATCTGGTGCAAAACCTGAAACCGAAGAAATTAAGAGACTCTTCGAGACGTTTGTAATCACAACTATGAATCGCTTCATATTGTTTTTTGTTGTCATGTAGCTCTTGTAATAGCTCATTACGAATTGCAGCCCATTTGTCTTGTAGTCAACCCATAGCAACAGCTACCGATCGGAAACCATAGTTTCCATCTCCCACAACATCTTTGATCCCAATTACGTATGGTTGGAAAAAGGACGGAATTTCATGAATTATTGGATGTATATGGCGCATTGGTACCTACATAAGTTGACAATAAGAACTCAACTTATCAGTCATCAATCAACCGAATATATAATAAAATAATATCAAACATTGTACCTGGATTGATGGCTTATGATAATAAAATTCTTCTTGTCGTGAAGCTTCAGGGTAAATATATCCACATTGTGTTGAAGGGCCCACTTCCTTTCATTTATGATGTAAGCTAAACTCATTTGATGAAACATTATAAATAAATGACAGTCTATAAAAAGTAATTAATTGATACCTGCAGTGGCTGGTAATTTAATATGTTTTGCATGAAGGGATCTTGATCAAAAAGGCTTTTCACCATCGATGGCGTTTCTTGAAATATATATTCATCAGGTTTAATATATGAACTATGTCGCCGACGTTCCCCGTTTCAGCAACAACGATTGAAGACGCGTGTAGTTCTCCATGTATGTTGGCCATGTTGGAGATTCAATAAGATGAACCCACAATGACATAAAAAAGTCCCAATCATGTTGAGACTTAATTGATGGCCTGCAATATTTTATAATGTTCTGCTCAATGTGCCATTTACAAAGTAGTTGGGAAGCATTTGAAAATACTTCTTTGCTCGCATTCATCAATGCCAACTCCCTATCCGTGACTATAACACGTGGGTGCATACACTCTTGAAGTGCCAACTTTAAACTGTTTAACACACACGTGTAGTTAGCCTCTCTTTCCCTATCCATAAAGGCAAAAGTTACACAAAAACGTCTTTTGGGTGGAAGTGACACCAACAATTTGAAGAAACGACTTCTTATGTATGTTTGTTTTATAAGTGGCATCCATTATCAACACGTGTGGGAATGCACGCCATATTTTCTATGATGTGGGATGAACAAAGAATAAATTCTCCAACTCGTTGGAAGCACTAGTTGTAAACTCGTAAACATAATTACTAGTTTGCAAAGAAGAAATAAGAATTTGTGCCATTATGTAAAATATAATTAAAGCATTGTAAGTAATAAAACTAATTTGTAAATAATAATTAAAGCGTTATAAGAATTTTCACCTGCATTGGAGTTCTTCCTGCATGGTTGGACTTACGAATATTTCGTTGCACATTGTATACAGTTTTGAGTATGGAAATTTTATCTTTATTTCGCTCCTTCGAATATTTATAAATCACCATCGGGTGCTTAGCCATAACCACTTGAAATTCTTTCAAATTTTCCATGTGTCTGATAAAGCGATTTGGAGCAGTGATATTAATTTTCCTTATTCCATGCTCAACACCAATTTTAAGATCTTGCACAGACATGAGAACTAGTTTGGTGTGCATAAAATGAAATAATGTCTTCAATACAAATCTACAATTTTCATTTTTTTTGTTTCTGCAGAGCTCATCAAACAAATCTTCTATATCCACCAAATTCATGTTGAACATATCTACTTCAGTGAAAACATAGACGTTCCCATCAGTTCTGGTCACTGTAAATGTTGGATAGAACACTTTCACAAACATATCCTTTTCTATCTTCACCAAATCCATAATTCTGAACTCACTTCTAACTTTTGCAATTGATTGAGTCTTATTCTGTAGAAAGAGAGCATAGTTCGCTAGATTTGGCATGTTAGGCTCTAAGACTCTGAACAATTTCAAGAATGTGCATGGAGCTTGCTTCTTACAAAATACCTTCTTCTCAAGATGGTCTTCAAGGAATGGAAGCTTATTTCTTTTTCTTATGTAATCAGCTATTTGTTTTGCTGATAAATCCCACAATTTGATTTTTTTTACTCACTTCATCCTTATTAAGAGTCAGCATGTCATTTATTTCTTTCTCAACAACCTCCTGAACTACAAATCTTAACTGATGTTGTCTGTGTGATTCATCAGCCAAAATGTAATTGTTGAAAAACTTTTCCATATTCTCCACTTCATTCGGCTCTTTCATTGCAGGAGGCATCACATTTTCAATCGGAAAGGGGTCCAATTCTTCTTTGATAGTAACCGTCACCTTGGGCTTTTCAACCGTTGGTGTCGGTACGTCATTTTTTAAAATCTCTTCAACCAGCTCTTCCTCTTCCTCTATCCTTTCAACTCTTAAAGATATATCCGTCAAATCAAACATATAATCATCGTCAGACATCTCAACTTCTTTCTCAACCCCCTCAATCATTAACGCTTGACCTTGTTCATCATTGTCAGAGTCATTATATTCTTCAAATGTGTAGATACCAGATTGAATACTTAGAGGAACTGGAACATCTTCATATAGAATCAATGCCAGCTCACTTTGAGCATCAACAGGTTTATCTTTTGAGCTCCCAGCTTCTCTAACATCCTTTCCTCCCATTTCTTTCTCTTTCTCAGTATAAGGAATCATCTGAAGTCCAGTATCTGTACCTTCAAGCTTCCTCCTCATCTCCCCATCATGAGGAGCATCATCGAAGTCATCATCATGCTCTTCATGCCTACGTATTGGAGCTGAAGCTTGAGCCTTGCATGTTTGCTCAACAGCTGATACTCTTTCTAACAATGATCCTAAAGCACTAACAACTGTATTTTCCAAACCAACCATCTTCTCTCTCATCTTAGCAAATTGATCATAAACAAATTCTCTGAGCTCAGCAATGGATTGTTGTGGATCTTTGTCTTTAACACCTTCAGCAACAGATTTCCTTTCAACCACTTTTGAATATTATTCATTTGCGCCATCATCTCTAAATATTGATTTGTCATCTGTGTTGTAACTCCACCAATGGCTTCATTTAGTTTATCTTCAGTAACAAAGGGTGACATTCTAACCACTGGGTCACCTAGACTTCCAGTTGACATAACAGTAGAACTTGTAAAAAGAACTTCTGTGTGGCCAGTGCTCAGAGATGGAAAAGTTGTGGCTCTGACCGGTCTTCCAACCATTTCAAGTGAAGGAGCAACGGATGCTTCCAACATTGTAGTTGTTCCGGCAGGGACATGAAGTCCTTCTGCACTTACTCCAACAGATGGAGTTGACTCAAGTGTCCTGAATTGTATAAGATCTATGACTTGTGCATTAGAAATTGTACACTCGGGCGACTGTGTACTATATTCAATATCCATAGTATCCAAAGGATACCAGGATAGATCATGTGAAAATTTCCGGTGTGAAATTGAAACACCTTCTTGTTGAGAAAAAGGTGAGTAGCTGGTGGGGTGTGCAGTTGTCAGTGTGGTACTGACCATCTCAATGTTAACTCTCTCATGAGAGTTAACAACAGATGTGGTTTCATCCCGGCTGTCTTGGGTTGGGATCTCCCTCACACTCAACCTTGCTATCTCAACAATATCAATCTTCGGTTGAGAAAATTTAATCATAGCAGCACCTCCTAAATTATCATCATTATTCTCATCATTATCATCATCATCTGCTCCCTCATTTCCAGCTTCTACAATATTTGATAAGGTACGCTTCGAATCCGAACTCCTCTCACCTCCCCTCACTTGCTCCATTTTTCCCTCAATCTCAGGTTGGCTACCCTGAACATCATCCCCTTGCTAATGTTCCTCCTCTCCTAAAACTCCTTGGGTAAGAAATCCCGGTTCGTGGGTTTCTATAGGAGCATGATCTATACGATATAGTCTAACACTTTCAGCAAAGATTCTGGAATTGTCATAACATTGGCATTTGGAGTATCTGCAACACTGTGAAGGCTCATCATCACCGGGAATTTCTGAGCATTCGATCTCTTCGGTATTTTCTCATTAGCCCTTAGAATCCCTCTTATCAATATTTGTATGAAACGTTGAAGTGGCACAAATTTCCTTGCTCTTTGTGTGGTTTTGGCCAACACAACTTCCTTCAGATCTTCCCATATGCATTGTGCATAGTCATAATGTTTGTTAAAGGCAATGCCATGAGAGATCCTTAAGCAATGAATGCTTCCTCTGTCAATCCCTGTATGCTTGGAGGTCATACACCTGTTGATGATCCCAAACAGAGTATACCATTCTCCATTCAAACTGTTTCGATGAAACATTGAACTTTTTGGAAAGGGTTTGGAGTAGCCCAGGCAGATTAGATCATGACACAATTCCTCATCCGAAACAAAATCTTCGAAGTCTGCCAGTTCTAGGAAGTTGACAATATCAATCCTTCTTGGCAAAAATAGATTGTGATGGAGTCTAGCCAGTGTGATCTTAGCCTTGAATTGATCAATAGTTACTTTAAGGTGATGGTTTCCTTCAGCAGGTACAAACTTTACAGTATGCCAAAATTGATTCAGATTTACTAGAGAAATAGAGGGTTTGTACTTCAAGAGATAGCCAAGTGGGTGACCATTAAGAATTTCAACAAGAACAGGATGACTCACTTTAATTACTTTGGGATCAAATCTATGATTATTATCAAGAAGGGATAGGCAATATTTAGATTTGACCAAATCTATGATTATTAACTGGTTTTGAGACCAGTGTATGGTTTGAGGATGAATGGGAATCTGATGAACTAGAATTTTGGGTGAGGGCTTGGGATGCCATTTGTTACCTGTAAAAGTAATAAACATGTTAGAAATGACAGAAAAACAAATTTAATCCTGTAGATTGAAAAATAAAACAGTTAACTAGAAATTAAGAAAATATGTGTTTTATTGCTTAAAGCATCGAGATTCTAGACAATAATAATAAAATATTATTGTTTAGGACTCCAAAGTCAATCGTTAAGAGACCAATGTTAATAAAACATAGATTTTAAAAGTTTCTTGAAAAATGTGAAATTTCTCTGAAAAATTAAAATTCCACCACACTTAGAAAAATTTTGAAAAATTTGTCTTGAAACTCGAACCAAGAATGAAAAACTCGAATAATGCATGAACATTATCGAATGACAAGGTAACCAACTCGAATCACCCAAAGACCCAACTCGTATGACTCTTGAAGTTTCTCGAATGAAGTTACATCAATCTCGAATATATCTAGAGTTTCCTCGAAGGACTATTTGATCAACTCGAACAACATATAAAATTTCTCGAATAAGCTTTTGATCGAGTTGAAATTACTACAAAAACTCTAAGTCCCTTTTTAACAAACTCAAAAGAAACTATAAGTTTCTCGGACAAATATACGACCCAACTCGGTCAAAACATGAACTCTCTCGGGCCACATTTCAATCGAGTCTGATGATTTTAGAATTTTCTAAGTCCCAAGTGTGTCCAACTCGATTAAAACATAATACTTTCTCGAACTATTCATCGTGCAACTCGATCTAAACTAAAGATTTCTCGAATCAAGCTTTGATCGAGTTCAAACTTATGCAACTTTTCTAAGTCCTAACCATCACTAATAATTTCAAAAATTAAGTCTAGGGATGTTTTGGCCGAACTTTTTACATATCCCCACTCAAAAATTGATTTGAAACAACTTTCTTTATACTGGCCTTGTCCTAAAAACAACATTATTCCTTTTAAAATCCATTTTTCAGTCAGTCCATGAAATTCGAAAATTTTGAATTTCAACTTCAAATTAAATGTTGTGTGTTCAGAAATAGGACTTAAAATTTGATTTTCAAGTTCATATGAGTAACATTAACAGTTACAAACTTTCAATTTCAGATTACAAACTTCAAATAACACTATCAAAAAATTCACATACAGACACATAGTGAAACACACACAGTTCACAAAAAAAGCTCAAAGAAAATAAACTGAAATGAACAAGTATTAACAAAAAACAGAAGAAAATACTTACAACTTCAACAAGAATCTTGAAATTTAACACAATAATCTGGATTGCTTCGTGATGAGATAATGTTTGAGAGAGTTTTGGGAAGAAGATGAATAGTGCACCGGTTTTCAAAAAAAGTTGAAATTTGAATTCAAATTCAAATTTATAGGGATTTTCAAATTTAGAAAATATCCGGCCCACTAAGCATTTTTCTAAAACTTCTCATTTTGCTTTTAAAGCCCATTTAACATATAATCAATCTACTCACAAAACAAACAAAAAACAAAAAAAATTGTAGCAAATCACACAAAATAAAACAAATTTTTTTTTAATATCACAAAAAGAAAAGAACAAAACAAAAAAAATATACTAAAAGAGTTGCTCCCCCTTGAATTTTGCATTTAAGCTCCCCCTCAGATATATATCACTTTTTATGACTGCCCCCCCCCCCTGCAATTAATCAGAAAAAAAATTATCTGATATTTAAAATATCAGATAAAAATTTTTGTCTGCTGCCCCTGCACATGACAATCCAATTTTGTTAAACTCAGAAAAAATTAAATTTTTAAATCACATGAGATTAACAACAATTTAAATCAAGTAAAAAAATTATGAATTTAAAATTATATTGTGTAACAACTGAATGTTTAAATCTAACGATTCAACATACCCAATTTGTATACCAAAAAATTAAATCGTTCTTCATCTAAGGCTTTGATAAACAAATCAGCTAGTTGATATTCAGTTGGTACAAAATATAATTCTACATTACAATTTTCTACATGATCTTTTATAAGATAATACCGGATATCAATATTCTTAGTTTTTGAGTGTTGCACCGGATTCGAAGCTATTGTTATTGCACTCTAAGAATCACAATATATGGAAATCTTTTGAGGTGTAAACCCGTAGTCTCACAGTTGGCTCTTCATCCACAACACTTGTGAACAACACGATGATACTGCAATGTATTCAGTTTCTGTTGTTGATAGGGACACATAGTTTTGCATTTTGGATGACCAGCAGACGGGTTTGTCACCAAGAAATTGTACTACTCCTGAGGTGCTTTTCCGATCCATTTTATCGTCTGCTAATCAGCATCAGAGAAGGCAGTTAATGTAAAGATGATTCCATGGGATACCACAAACCTAAGTTTGGAGTTCCCTTCAGATATCTTAATATTCGTTTGGCAGCAGCCAAATGTGATTCTTTTGGATGTGCCTGATATCTAGCACAGACACATGTAGCAAACATAATATCCGGTCTACTGGCAGTTAAATACATTATGACCCAGTTATCCCTCGATAATAAGTTACATCAACAGGTTTCTCTGAAATGTCCTCATCGAGTTTGGATTTAGAATCCGGAGCCATGGGAGTTTTCATGGGTGTACTAGTGACCATGTTAAATTTCTTTAACATGTCTTGAATATATTTTGACTGATTGATAAAAATCCCATCACTCAGTTGTTTTACTTGTAGACCCAAGAAAAAAATTATTTCTCCCATCATGCTCATGTCAAACTTTTGGTACATTAAAATTGCAAACTTTTTGCAAAACTCAGTATTTGTGGAACCAAATATTATATCTTCCACATATATTTGAATAACTATGATATCAGGACCCTGACATTTAATAAATAGGGTAGTGTCCACTGCACCTTTGTTGAAGCCACATTTCAACAGATAATTTAAAAGGGCATCATACCAAGCTCGAGGTGTTTGTTTAAGGCCATACAGTGATTTGTCTAAAATATATACATGATCAGCCTTCGAAGGATCAGTAAAACCTTTGGGCTGATATGTATAAACTTCATCAGTTAACTCCCCATTTAAAAACATAGTTTTTACATCCATTTGATGTACAATAAAGTTTTTATGTGCAGCAAATGCTAAAAACATTCTAATTGCTTCAATCCTGGCAACGGGGGCAAAAGTTTCATCATAATCGATTCCCTCCTGCTGGCTGTATCCTTTGGCGACAAGGAGAGCTTTGTTTAGAATGATGACTCCGTGTTCATCTTTCTTGTTCTTGAAGATCCACTTCGTGCCAATGATGGATTTATCCTTTTGTATTTCCACCTATCTCCAGACCTTCAACCTTTCAAACTGATTGAGCTCCTCTTGCATAGCTACAATCCAGTCTGCATCCATAAGAGCTTCTTTCACCGTCTTTGGCTCGTTCTTGCTCAAAAAAATTGAGAAGAAACACTCAGTCATGGTAGCTCTCCGGGTTTTTACTGAGGCAGAGGGATCACCAATAATGTTTTCTAGTGGATGATCCCTTGTCCATTTCAAGGTATGAGGGAAAGGTTGAAGTTGGTCTTGATTGGGATTTAAGTCCAGGTAGGGAATTCGGGGATTTGTTTCAGAAGTTGATCGGATATCAACTGAGCTGGGGGTTTCTGAATTTTCAGAATTCAAGGGAGTTTCAAAAGTTTCTGGATCTTGAAATGGTTGTACACTTTCAACAGGTATCTGTACATTGGTCGTTGAAACCTCTCAAGTATCTTCAGAAATCGGTTGATGCGAATGAACAGAGACTACGACCGGATCTTCAGTAATCCTGTCAGGAACCGAAATTGGAACATCAGATTTGGTCTTTTCAAAGTAGTCTTCATAAAAATTTTCAAAAAGTTTATTAAGATCATTCATTTCATCTTGTTGCTCCGTTGACTTCACTGAAGTCGACTGTTTATGTTCGTCCTGAACTGGCGTGTTCAGAAGCCATTACAATTCCTTCATCGAATTTGACATTTACGCTGTCATTGATAGTCTTTGTGCGCTTATTTTAGACTCGGAAAACCACAGATTCTTTGGAGTATCCTATGAAAATGTCTTCGTCAGCTTTCTGATTAAACTTTTCCAAGTTATCTTTGTCATTCAAGATAAAATACCTGCATCCAAAAACATGGAAAAATTTAACATTAGGAACTCATTTATTAATAAGCTCATATGGAGTCTTTCCGAATCTTTTATTGATGATTGATCTGTTCTGGGTAAAGCATGCGGTTGCTACAGCTTCAGCCCAGAGGAATAACAACAGAATAGAGTAAGGGCCTGTTTGATTTCTCTCAATAGACTCTTATTGGACTTAAAAGTCTGAATCGGTAAGAGGAATTAGTGATGAGAGCGTTTGCTGCCAACAAGAGAAAAGAGACAAAAATTCTCTTACCGTCTCTTATTGAATCAGAATTGGAAACGACGCTTATCCCCTCTCATCGCCAAAGGAAACAATGATCTCTCTGTTTCCGTCAATGACTCATCCCCCTCCCAAACCCTAGAAGACGTTGATGCCGACACCGACACCAACGCCACAACCGACGTCATCACCAGTCACAACGCCACAGCCCTTGGCCGGCGACCGCACGGCGGCGGCGGCGGCGTCGTGCTCTGTCTGCCCTCTTATTTCTGTTTCGTTCACCAAGAGAGTCGAGTACGTGACGGGGTGATGGGCTCGTCGGCGCCGGAAAATGCCTTGGCCGGCTCTGTTTCCCCCTGCGATGGGCACCTCACCATTTCTTTTCCTCTTTCTGTTTCCTTTCTTTTGTTGCAGATGAAAGGAGCACATGGATCTTTCTTTTATTTTACTTTTTTTTTATTTCTTTAAATTCAATTAGGTTAAACAAAAATGTTGTTGGGCTTTTTCTAATTTAATTGGGTTTTGGGTTTTGAATTTAATTGGGGTCATGTTATTATTTTGTGGGCTAGTTGATAAAAATAAGAAGTTCTTTTATTCTTTTAATGGGTTAATTACAATTTGTATTTTGTTGAGTTTTCTTAATTTGGAAATTAATTTTGGGTTTTTAAATATTAAGGTGTTTTGAGTTATTAATTAATTAGTTTGGGATGTTAAATTGAACTAGATAATGTTAAATAATTGTGTTTAGGTTGATTTGATTATTAGGCTTTCAAACTAAGTTAATGATGTTGGTTATTGTTTTTGGGTTGTTACTTATTAGGTTATATGTGGGTTGAAGTCGTATAGAATTAATTATTAGAAATGAGATTAATGCAAGTTTAAAGAGTTTGAATAAAAAATGATTTGGAATTTAATTAAATAATTTTGGGCTAGAACATTAATTAGTTTAAATGGATATTCAAAGTTAGTTAGGTTAAGTTATGGAGTATCCCTTTTGGTTCTATATAATTTAAATAGTTTTGCGATACATAATTTTATACGAAAGGAAGGATTAAATGATGAATTTTGTGAGTATAATCAAGTGGATGACGAAAATGCAGATGCAGATGGGGATAATGAAAATGAGGCAGTACAAGAAGCTCAAGCATATGAAAGTTATGATTGTTAATTGATTGTTATGAGTTATTTGTTTGCTTCCAAATATGTGTGCTAGTTGAAATTTTGGTTAATAAAATAGAAAAGTCACGTATATTTATAAATCATAAAATTTTTATTAATTTCATAAATAAAGTCAAGAAAACATATATGATTAGACATTTATAAATTTAAAAATCAAACAATCTTATTGCAACCTCTTATCAATTATTGAGACGTCTCTTATCAATAAGAAGTGGTAATAAGCAATAAGACAATTACCTCTTAACGAATCAAACACACCCTAAGCAAACATCATCCTACCAGATTCCACAACTGTGCGGTTTCGTGTTTCAACTACGCCATTTTGTTGTGGGGTACGAGCTGCCGAATATTGATGAGTTATCCCAATAGAAATTAGAAATGTCTCGAGTGACTTATTCTTGAATTCTGTACCATTATCAGATCTAATGGTCTGAACCGATAACTATAACTTAACTTGAATTTTGCGAATGAAGTCAATAATAGTCTCGGTAGCATCAGACTTGGATCTCAGGATGAATACCCATGTGTATCTTGAATAGTCATCGACTATGACCAACACATATCTTTTCTGATTGATACTCTGTACTCGCATAGGTCCGCACAAGTCCATATGGAGTAACTCTAAGGTCCTAGTTGAAGAATGTTCAACTTTTAACTTGTGAGAAGCTCTCACCATCTTCCCTTTTTCGCAAGCAGCACACAGCTGCTCCTTCTGAAATCGGAGAGTCGGTAACCATTTGACTAAACCACCTTTTGCAAGATTGGTTAATTTTTTGAAGTTCAAATGGGATAGACGGCGATGCCACAACCATGATACTTTAGATGTTGCCTTTGACAGTAAGCAAACATCTATCTTTATATTGATGTTGGCTAAATCTATGTAGTACATATTTGTTTTCCTAATACCAGCGAGAATTTCCTTCCCTTCCTCAGATCTGATGCTACACCTATTAGCCTTAAAATTGACTTCTAATCCTTTATCGCACAACTGACTGATACTGAACAGATTATGTCCAAGACCATCAACATAGAAAACCTTTTGAATTGTTATTTTGTCGTACTCCAGACTCCCATAGCCTTTGATTGGACAGAATTGATCATTGCCAAACCTTAACGTCCTGTAGAATTTGTCAACAAAATTCGTTAGGGTTTCTCTCTGTCCGGTCATATGCTTGGAAAACCAGAAGTCAAGGTACCACACATGATTTTCCTATAAAATGAAGAAAAACATGAGGTACCCACTTATAGTTGGGTATATTGAAATTTGGTAAATCATGCGAAATTTTGTCAGGTACTTTAACAGGTAACTATTTGATTTTGTAACCCACTTTTTAAAAGTAGGAACCTTGTTCTTTGGAACTGGTTTGGAAATTTGTTTGGAACTGGTCTGGAAATTTGTTTGCAAATTTGCGTCTTTGCTATTTAAAAGTAGGAACCTTGTTCTTTGGAACCCATACAAGCTTATCAGATTTGTTCACAGATTTGGCATTCAACACATGGCAATTTGCAGAATTTAAAGAAAGCAATTTCGTACGATAGTGTTTAGAACAGTTTGTAACAGAAGTTTTATTACAGACAGAATTATCTATGAATCTAATCCTATCTGTAACAGAATTCTCTTTCACTCTCCACTCTTGCGACTTGCTTCTTTCTCCAAATTATCTTTGATGTTCTTTTCACAGAAATATCTGACATAATAAAAGAACACGAATCAGTCGATTTAGAATCAGTTATGCTCTAAAATTTTCTTACCTTCTGAAGCTTTTCCGTTCTTTGCAACTGTATTCTTTGATGAAGAAGATTCACCTTTTCCAAATTTGGGAGTCACAAAAGTAACTTTTGTTTTCTCCTTTTACTTATGCAAAACAGGTGAAGGTACCGAGTTAACCTTAGAATTTGTAGGTATTCTTTTCAAAATACGTACAGGTTCTTTGGGTTTATCATCTTGTTTGTCATGGAGTGGTTTAATGAATTCATCAATCTTGACAAACATTTCCTCCAATGAGTTAAAATCAAAGTTCATGTACAGATCAAATTCCTTTTCAGAATTTATAGAATCAGGTTGAATTGAAGGTTTCTGATCTGGTTGAGTTTTGCTATCAGGCTAATTTTTCAGTTTTATTTCCAAATCTTTAATTTCAGCCTGAAGCTTCTTATCTTCAGACTCGAAAGTTTTAATTTTCAATTCATGATCAGAATTGATCTTTTCAAGAATTGAGTTTGGAATATATGGCTTTTGAGTGTAAGACATATTTTCAGACAAATCCTTATCAGAATATGTCTGAATATACTCTTATGAAATGCATGAATTGTGATAACTATCATTTAACTTGTTATAGTTTAATGTATATTTGCAATTTATTATTTCTCAACCTTTTCAGATCTTCACCAGATTCTATCTCATCTGATGCTTTCATAAACACCATTTTTAATCCCAAATTCATATATCTAACATCATAAAGAGTTGGTGAAGTTGAAATAGCTTTTGTTAGATATTTAGGATTTGTCCAACCAATACCTAATTTTGAATCATAAAATTCAGATTCTTTTGGTTGATTCAAATGGATTGTTTGATTTGTTTGACCTCTTTTAATGAACTCATCTTCCAAAGATTTGATTTTCTCATATAACTTTGTTCTTTTATCAAAGATTGAATGATATTTTACAGAATAACTAGATTATTCTAACACAGCTAATTTTAGTTTTTCTTTTAGGTCAAGTATATATTGTTACTCAGTTTTTGATTCTCAGTTTCAATTTCTCTGTATCTTGCAAATCAGAAACTGATCTTAATGCTAATGCCTTATCCTTGGAAAATTCTAATACTAAGGCATGTTCTTGTTTTAATTTATTTTCCAAGGAATTGACATTTTTCTTTTAGGCTTTTAATGATTTTCAAACCTATTTAGCATGTAAGCCATTTGAGTAAGTTTCTGTTCTAGCACACAGGAGTTATCATCATCTGAATCAGAATTAGATTGTACCTTGGGTGTTTCTGAATTTTCTGAGGCATCTATATCTGATCCGTCATCTTCCTAATCTTTACTGCAGCCCACTTCTCCTGTGGCCATAAATGTCATATCCTCTCTCAGTTCGTTGTCGGAATCAGAATTCTTTGGCTGTTCAGCTTCATCATCAGTCAGGCCTACCCAAACCTCATCCTCAGCCAACATAGCAGACTCACTCAATTCAGATTCATTAAACATTTCTGATTTAAAGCAAATATGAGCGTCTTCGTCCAGAATGTCTTCATCTTCAGACAGTTGCAGCCAGTGGTCGTCCTCAGTCATTAATGCCTTACTAGCCTCCTTTTCTTTTGCCAGCAGTGCCTTCCGAGTGTAATAATTAGAATTCTTAATAACTGGCAATTTGCATTCTCTGGCAAAGTGGCCTAGTTTGCCACAGTTATAGCATTTCTGGTCAGCATCTTTCTTGGCTGGTTTATCAGTCTTCTCATATTTCTCAGCCTTTTTCCACTGCTCTCTCCAGATTTGTCATATTTATCCCTCTTTTCATATTTCCTGGAGCCTGTCTTATATCGCATCTTGTTATTTGTAGGAATGCAATAAAACTTTTTTCTGGAATGCCTTTGTCAGCAAGACCATCTGCTTTTTCATCTCCTCTATCTCGGAGTCAGCTGAAGAATCGGTCGATTCTGATTCTGATGAACTACTGCTCAAAACAACCCGCTTTTCCTTCTTTAGCTTGTATTTGTATTTTTTATCAGCAAGAAGAGCCAGAGGATCAATTGTTGCCTTTCTGTATCTTTCCAGACATTTTCCATAAAACAACTTCTTGATAGTTGTTAAGGTTCTCAAACACCATATGGAAATCCATATCGTCAATCTCTTTAGTCTGCTGGATGATCATGGTGTATTTATCCCGTTCCGGATTAAACACATTTTGGAATTTGACATTTATATCTAGATTGGATTTTGTCACTACATTCCTCTTCATTTCACTCACTAGATTGACAAACCTCAGATAAGTGCTTTCTAGTAACTCTCCTTCTGTCGCTCTGAAATTTTCAAAAGTCATCACACTGTTTCTTGCTCTATTCGTAGCTGCTTTGTCTGAACCGCGTATAAGTTTACACACATCATCCCAGATGGATTTGAAATCAGCAAGAGCTTTCTGGCAGTTTTGTCTCCTAGCTTTCTTCTTTTTTATGCGTCATTTAGATTTGTGACCTCTACAGTTCTCTCCGGTATTTGAGGATTGCCATTTGGTACAGAAGGAATATTGCTGGTCCCTCTATCAAAGATTTTAACATTTCCTCGGATAGGTCATGGAAGCTGATAAATTCCAGAAACTATTCCCTCCACTGAACATACTCACCTCTATACAGAATAGGAGGTTGGGTTTCCGAACTCATAGCTAGTGCATCTTTCGACATTGTGAATTATTAAATAGAATCTTCGAAGATTTTTTAATGGAATATGATTGATTTTTGACTTATCATCGAATGAATGATCAAATTTGTATCAAGTATGATCAAACTCGAATTAAGAAGAGTAAAACTCGAATGGTAAGGGATCAAACTCGAATGATAGAGTTGTGAAACTTGAACAAAGAATGAGTCAACTCGAATGATGAAATGTGAAACTCGAATGGATCCTTATGAAACTCGAATCTAAAGTGCTCAAACTCGAAAAGTTAGTAATAAAACTCGGATCACAAGTCAGTGAAACTCGAATGACAAGACAATGAAACTCGAATGTCAAGTCAATCAACTCGAATGAAGAATCAATAAACTCGATTGAAACAGAATCAACTTGTACTGTGTTTCATTAAACTCGAACAAGGTTTGATAAAACTCGAATTAACTTGAGTTATGTTTGATGAAACTCGAATGAAATTTTATTCCAACTCGAATAGAGTTTTAACAAACTCGAAAAACACTAAATACTGTTGAAATTTTGTTGATAAAACTCGAAAGAACCTTTGTTTCAACTCGGATAATAAGTAATTCAACTCGTATAAGCCTTTAAAAAACTCGAATGAAACAATGATCCAACTCGATCAACTCTTTATACAACTCGATTAAGTCTTGATCCAACTCGATTAAAACTAACTTTTCAATTTAATTAGAGTTTTTCAGATTTAAAATGTTCTAAGTCCAGAATCCAATTGTTTTCACCAAAAATGAATGAATGAATCCCAAATTGCAATCGAAGGTGTGTTTTGCACACACAAACAATTTTTGTGAAAACACTTTGACCAATTTCAGATCAAAACCCTTGAATTTATCAAAAAAAAGTCAAGAACATAAAACTTTTTCAAAATCCGTAAAATCCAAATAAGTTTTTCTGTGTTTTGAATTACAAACTGAGATAATACTCAATTTGTTCATCTTTAAAGCTTGAACCTTTAATCCAATTAACAAAATCAAACACCCACTGAATAAAAAACCCCAAGGGTTTTCTGAATTTTCCAAATAGCGATCTATAGGTCCTAAAAGGTTTCCCTAGTATGTTGCTATAAGTTGTAGAGGGGGGGGGGGGTGAATACAGCTATTTAAAACTTAACACACTTTTTTCAATGTTTGTGTATATTATCGACAAGTGTTAATTACAAACAAGCCTGAACTGCGGAATGGTTGAAGCTGAGATTACAGAAACAACAGATGTTTAGCTAATCTAAGACACACTCAGACTAGATACAATGAATACAATCACTAAGATGAACTCACTGTTTACAAGACAGACAGATGGACAACTTGAATAAGAACAGCTTGGACACACTTTACGATTTTATTCAAGCAGACTTGCATGTTTGAAAACACACTTCTTTGCACGTTCTGAATATCACACTCTTGGTTATCTCACATTCCTTAGAAGCTTCCTTTTATACTCTCACTGAGAATCTCAGTGAAGCTTCCTCATTAGACATAGAGATAGTGGGATGTCTTTCCAAAAAGACAAAACAACTATTTTGCACATTCTGAGAAAGCAGAATTGTCTTTTCATTGCAGAGTCTTTGTCTTTTCCTTTTTGTCTCTGTTGTAGAAGGCTTTAACTAAAAGAAGAATGTCAAAATTAAAATTTTCATCTTCTGTTATGGCCATTTTGATATAAGAAATGGTCTGTCAACCATTTCAAATATCCATTTTGTCTTCATGTAATATAACAGCGTAGGAAGTCTTTGCAGCTATCGTTTTTGCACTTTGTCTTCGACTTTGTAAACTGATCTTGTAGTCTAAAACAATACATGAGGACATGGAAACATATTCCATAAAGTGTTTAGCCTGTTCACAAAGAACAGAACACTTAGAATTTGTCCAAGCTGCTCAACAGGTTAGAGCAGCGTAGACAGTTTATGTCTAGCCTGTTCAACTAAAATAGAACAGCTTGGGCAATCTGCCTTAGTTGTAACAAATGCAACAGGGTAAACAACTTTGACTAATATTTCAAATTACTTATCAGGTTTAAATAAGGCATTAACAGGCCTTAAATTATACCTTCAAGTGCATCAAACAGGTTTGATTAAAAATCTCACCCTAAGATGTAGAACAGGTTTGACTGAGGCCTTTTTGTGCCTAACAATCTCCCCCTATTTGCAATAATCAGTCTAAGTTAATTCTATCAATAATCACTATATAGTTTTACAATACATTTTGCTGAAATGAAATTACAACATTTGAAGTAAAGTAAAAGATCATTTTATATATACACTAATATTGATTGCAAACAACACATGTTTTTACAAAAGTACAACTAATGTACTAGAGTATATTACAACTGATGTAATAAGAAGATTACAACTAATGTAATGAAGTACAACATATGTACATGAAAAACAACTTTGGACTCTTGATGGTGGGAGAAAGTAATGGCAAGTCTGTCCAACTTACGGACAACTTCCATTCTTCATCTACTCAGCAGCACATGGACCTCCAAGCTGTTGTGGACCTTCTTCGAACATTTATTCAAAATGCTCCCTGGTTTCTTCAATTACCTCCATTTCATTTCTAAGGAACATGAAGTTAGGATGTTGAAGCTCTCCTCTCTCATGGAAACCTTTGAGCTGTTCCCAGATAGCTGCTCTCCATCTCGAAGATTGTTTGAAGGAGTTGGAAAGTCTAAAAGCTATGAGCTGCTTAAGACCAACCTTATGCAAATCAGATGCTCTCTGGAAACACTTTTTCTTTGTTTGGGGATCTACAAAAAATACCCCAAGCTTAGGTTCCTTTATTAGCTTGTCTTCCTCAGGTTCCACTCCTCTGGGCAGGCTGTGATTTACTCCCTTAATCTCAACAGCTAGATCGCCTTGATCAATCATTATTAGGAGTTCTTCCAGCTCAGTATCCTTCCTCTTTCTCCTAGCCTTAATCTTGGGTTCAACCATTGAGGTACCCTTGATTCGTTCTTCTGTAATCAGGCTCAGGCTCTTAACTCTTTCCATTAATGTTTTGACATATGCCCTGATAGTCTTAGCAGTTTCAGACTTAGACTGACTCAGGGCAACTGCCAATTCAACCCATTCTCTGTACCCCATTTGAGCAACATCAGTGTGTTCATATGCTTCCAGTTCTGGACCTTCAGCACCTAGCCTAGTGATCTGAATCTTCCACTGCTTACCTTTCTTTGATATGGGGACAACTTTGACAATTGTTTCCTTGGAAAGCCTTCTGTTAGCAACATCAAAGAACTTCTTCCTTGCCAAGTTGTCAAAGTGTATTTGGGCTCTTGCTGAGGAGGATGCTGACTTTGATTTGATCACAGAGACATTAGCACCCTTTTCTTTCTCTCCTTCTTTCTCAGCCACTGACTCATTGACAGCCTCTAGCAGTTTCCTTTGAACATCCAAGGAAGGCATTTTAGCTTTTCTTGCCTCCTTGTATGCAAAGGCCTTTGCAGCTTTAGCAGAGGCTTTTTCTCTCTTTAGCCTTTCAATGGATATAAGTTGTTCTTCTTTGAATTCATAATAAGTCTCCATAGGAAGACCCATTTATTTGGCCCGAGCCTTATCAAATTTTAGTTGAGCAGCTTTGAGATAGTCAAAATCCACTGAGGCTTTCCTCTTCCCTTTAGCTGTTGTGGTTGTGACAGCTTCAGTTTCCTCTTCCTCTTCTTCTTCAGTTTGCTCCAATATCAGATGTCTCCTTCTACTTGGACTTTCCCCAAGAATGGATTCCTCCCCCTTAGATGGTGCAGGGTTTTGAGATCCATCCTGAGTAGGCTGAGCAACTTCATTTGTTTTGGAGACATCTGCAGTAGGACCTGTTTGGGAAAGGACTGCTGCTTGTCCCACTAATGTTGATTTATCCTTAGAGGGAGATGAAGATTTCTCCCCCATAGTGGATGTGGTAGTCTCCTTTTGTACAACTGGTTCCTGTTGGGAGGAACCAGAGGGTCTAGGCTGACTCTGGGTTGACTCTTGTTGGAGTGAAGCCTGCTCCAAATGTGCTGAACGTTCTCCCAAAATAGGAAAAGTAGCAGGGGTTGCTTCTTTGTCAACTGACTCCTGTTGGGAGGGGTCAGAGGGGCTAGTATGTGATGATGGTTTCTTCCTGGCTAGAGATTTTCTCCTTGAGTACATGGTGGGGGATTGAGGAGAAGTGGCAGGAATTTGTGTTTGGACTGGTGGTGAGATTGGGTCAGGAACAGGAGGGTCAGCCTATTCCATGGTCTCAGGTGCCACAGAAGCACCAGCCACAAAGGCTCCAAGTTCAACACATGAACCAGGGTGAGGAGTCTGCTTCCCCTCAGCCACTGAGGCTGATTGGGCAGACTTAGACTTAACTATTTTAGCCTTCCTGCATACAGGCTCAGCTTCAGTCGATTCCAGGCCCCTTTTTCACACCTTGGGCCTGGATTTGGATTTTCTCTTGGGAGCGGCCACTGGATCCACCCTCACAGTAGAGGGTCCTTCCACCAAACCAAGTAACCTCCTCATTGGTGTTGACAGAGGGGGTTCATTGGAAAGAACTGGGGTGTAGAATACCATGTTTCTTATTATAGGAAACACAGCACTTGACAAGTATGGTTGAGAAGTGTAGAGATGCTCACCACATACATGTTTGAAGATGAGGCTTAAGAATCTTGGTTATCTGACAGCAGCATGGCGATGTTCTTGCTGTACCAAGTTCCTCAAATTCATGATGATATATCTTGCCATGTTCAGTGTTGTCCCATCCACAAACTGCAAGACTATAGGAATTTCATCCCTACTAAGCTGGTCAAAGGAACCAACTTTGCAGCCATAATACATCACCACAGAGGCAAATAGGAAACTGTAAGTGGGTGATAAATCCTTTCTGAACAGTGTAACTCCAACTTTTGGTTCTGGTACTCCACAGAAGCGTAGTAGATTGCCCATTTGATCATCCTCAGGCTGTGGTTTATCATAGGTTTCAGCAACAGGAAGATGAAGAACTTCCCTGAGGAGAGCAGTAGTTATCTCAATGGTTGGAGACCTATTAAGGATGGTTCCCTTGGTGGTTTTGGTTGAAGAATCATAAGCACGGGTATACCAAAACTCATAGACCATCTCCTGATACAGAACACCAGGAGAGGCAGTCATAGCATAGTGCAGGGGGTGAACTTGCAGAAACTCCACCATTTGTTCATAACCTTTTCCCACGTAGTTTTTGGGAATGGTTAGGTTGGCTAGTAGTTAGTGGGTTTCAGAGTGAGCATCGTGGTAACTGAGGGATGTTTTCGAACATCATCACCAACGAATACTTATTGTAGGGGGTTATTATGGTGAGCCATTTTGAAAGTAGTAGGATGAAGGATGCTGGACACTTAGTCGAGTTAGGGTTTTTTCAGGTAGTTATGGAAGCAGTAGAGAAGAAGAAGAAGATGAAACAGTAACAAACATTAACAAACATTATCCGCATGTAATTAAGATAAATAAATACATAATTTATGAAACTTAAACATGAAGAAAGGTAATTAAAACTAATGTTCTAAGTTGCTGTTCAAACCTGTGATGAACAGGTTTCATCACAAGGTGATCATCCCTCAAGTTGTTCATTCAACCCGTACAACTAGATGAGAACAGGTTTCATTGTGAAGCCAGTTCAATTAGTTAATCAGGTTACAAGACAATGTCTTGTATGACAGGTTGAGAGAGTGAGCAGGTTAAGGGTTTGTACAACAGAACAGGTTTGAGATGAAAACATATTTTGTCAAGCCTGTTATACGTCCAAGCTGTCCAAGTTTTCAGAAATTGGCTAAGTATAGAACAAGCAGAGCCTGTTCTGTCTAAGCTGTTCTGAGAAATCTGAACTGTTTGAACATACGATCTTTTAGAGCATCAATGACACTTAGTCAGTTTTATTTAACATGCCCAGCTTGCTTACAATGTTATTAAACTTGTTTTCATCAAGAGGTTTGGTGAAAATGTCTGCAAGCTGTTCATCTGTGGAAATAAAACATACCTCCACATTACCTTTCTGGATGTGATCTCTGATGAAGTGATGTCTGACTTCTATATGCTTTGTTCTGGAATGAAAGACTGGATTGTTTGAAATAGCTATGACACTTGTATTATCACACAGAATAGGAGTTTTCTTATATACAAGTCCATAATCCTCAAGCTGATGCTGCATCCATAGAATCTGCCCACAGCAGCTTCCAGCAGCAATGTATTCAGCTTCAACAATAGAAGTAGAAACTGAGTTCTGCTTCTTGCTACACCAACTGATCAACTTTCCACCAAGGAGTTGACATCCACCTGTTGTGCTTTTCCTGTCTAGCCTGCATCCTGCAAAATCAGAATCTGAATAGCCAATTAGTTCAAGGTTGGAGTCTTTGGGATACCAAAGACCCAAACCTGGTGTACCCTTTAGGTATTTGAAGATTCTTTTTACAGCAGCTAGATGTGATTCCTTAGGATCAGCTTGAAACCTAGCACATAAACAGGTAGCAAACATGGTATCTAAGTCTACTAGCAGTTAAATACAGCAAGCTCCCAATCATGCCTCTATAAGCTGTTACTGAAACAGCTTTGCCACTGGCATCAGCATCCAATTTTACATTGGTTGCCATTGGGGTTTTGATGGGAGAATTTTGATCAAATTTGAACTTTTTCAAAAGATCTAAATTATACTTTCTTTGATTAATAAAAATTCCATTTGAGATTTGTTAAACCTGTAATCCTAGAAAGAAACTAAGTTCACCCATCATACTCATTTCATACTTTGATTTCATGAGTAGTGAAATATTCTTGGATAGCTGCTCATTAGTAGATCCAAATATTATGTCATCCACATAAATTTGAACAAGCATAATTTCAGACTTCACCTTCTTTATGAACAATGTGGTATCCACTTTACCTCTGGAGTAGCCATTGCTAAGAAAATCAGTAAGAGTGTCATACCAGGCTCTAGGGGCTTGTTTTAGACCATAGAGAGCTTTATCCAACTTATAGACAAAACCTGGATGTTGTTCACTTTCAAAACCTAGAGGTTGCTTGACATATACTTCCTCCTGCAGCTTACCATTCAAAAATACATTCTTCACATCCATTTGAAATACCTTCATGCTCTTGTGGGCAACATAGGCTAGAAACAAACGAATTGCTTCTAACTTGGCCACTGGAGCAAATGTTTCATGATAGTCTGTCTATCCCTTCTTCTTGTCTATAGCCCTGAGAAATCAGTCTTGCCTTATTTCAAATGAAAAGACCTTGCTCATCCATATTATTTCTGAAACCATTTGGTGCCAATTATGGTTTTATCTTTAGGAACAGGGACCAGCTTCCATACTTTATTTCTCTCAAACTGATTGAGCTCTTCTTGCATATCAGTGATCCAATTGGCATCTTTTAATGCATCATCCACTTTCTTTAGCTCCATCAGGGACACAAAGCTAGAAAACATACAAAAATTTCTTAAGTTGTCCCATCTTGTTTGTACCCCTTTGTTGATGTCACCAATTATTTGATCATTGAGGTGACACCTGATCCACTTAGGATCATGTCTCAATGAAGATTCTCCTATATCATTTTCATCTTCATCAGGTCTTGCAGAACAACTTTCAAGATTTTCAGACACACTATTATCTTGAGCCTGTTCACCTGTTGAACATGAATCTCTATTGTTGAACACATCAGCAGAGGATCTAGGGAAATCAGCATTGATTGGTTCTGGACATGATATATTAATTATGTCAGTACACTTACTCATCATCATGTCCATTGTGATTAACTGGTTCCACTCTGGGTGAAGTGGAAGCTTTTGAGTCCTTTTCTTCATTGATGGAATGCATGAGATCATCAAAGCTGAACTCTCCTTAGAAACTGATTCAGGAACAGCTTTGGTGGGAGCACTCCTAGACTCCTCAAAGGTGACATTGATAAATAAATCTATCACCTTTGTTTTGCAGTTGTATACTCTGTAGGCTTTAGAGATAGCAGAATATCCAACAAACACACCTTCATCAGCTTTAGGTTCAAATTTTGCCAGTTGGTCCCTCTGATTCAGAATGAAGTAGGGACATCTAAACACATGGAAATAGCTAATATTTGGCCTCCTCGCTTTTATTAACTCATAGGAAGTCTTGTTGAACCTTTTCACCACTAAGGATCTGTTTTGAGTGAAGCATGCAAGCTTCAGCCCAAAATGATGAAGGGAAACCTGATGCACACATGGTTCTAGCAGCTTCAATGAGATTTCTGTTTCTCCTTTCAACAACTCCATTTTGTTGTGGATTTCTTACAGCTGAAAAGTTTTGTGAGATCCCTCTTTCCTCACAGAAGTCCTCAAGAGTACTGTTTCTGAATTCAGTACCATGATCACTTCTAAGCTGCTTAACTTTAGCAGAGTTCAGCACTTCCATCTTTTTGATAAATCCAATAATTTCTCTAGCAGCCTCTCCTTTGGTCTTCAGAAAGATCACCCATGTAAACCTGGAGAACTCATCAACCATTACTGGAGTGTATCTTCTACCTCCTAGACTTGGGACACTGACAGGTCTAAACAAGTCCATGTGGATTAAGAAGAGAGGAGTATCATTAGAAAAATTATGCTTAGATTTAAAAGATGTTTTTCTCTGCTTGCCTTTCTCACAAGCTGTGCAGAGTTTATCCTTAACAAAAGTTATAGAAGGCAAACCTGTTACCAACTCTTTCTTACAGAGTTTGTTGATATTCTTGAAGTTCAGGTGTGATAGCCTTTTGTGCCATAACCAAGTTAGATCTACATTGCTTCTTGAGATAAAGCAGGTTTCAGTTGTGCGATCATCAGATTTCATGTCCATAACATATACACCTTTCTTTCTTTGTGCACACAACACAACTTTGACTTGGGTTCCCAGTACGTACCCTATGTGATCATCAAAGTTAACCTTGTAGCCAGCATCACACAGTTGACTGATGCTTATAAGATTGTGTTTTAGCCCAGACACATAGGCTACTCTTTTGAATATGGCAGCACCGGCTTGAAGAGTTTCATATCCTTCAGTGGATCCTTGAACATTATCACCAAAGGTGACTATTGGCCCTTTTTCAGGCCTGAGATCACTCAGCAAGTCCTTGCAACCTGTCATGTGGCCTGAGCAGCCGCTGTCCAAGTACCAAACCTGGGATGGTTGTTTAACTTGTAGAGTGTCATGGGAAAATATTAGTTATTTTTAGGGGAACTCATCGCAAGGATGAGCTCTCCTTCTTCATCAACATTTGTTGATGGACCAGTTAGATCAACACTAATATTTCCTATCTGGATTGTATCAGCTTGGATACTATCCTCAATGACCATGTTACTTCCAACACTGCTGGTTTTTGCAATGTTGGAACTAGCAGAGTCAGCAGACCTTATGTCCATAGTTTCAGGACAGTTTTTGGCCATATGAGTCTTCTTCCCACATTTGTAGCATTTTTTATTTTTGGAAGAAGTACTTCCAGAAACACATTTTGGAACAGTTTTGTTGAACTTCTCAGTAGGTTTAGCAAACTTATTACTATTTTTAGAAGAATCGACAGTTTGAGTAGAAGGCACAATAACAACAGCTTTACCTGTATCCTCTTTCCTCTTTTTAGGAGGGCAGAGATCAAATATAGGAAGTTTTATTGGCTTTTAACCTTCCACAGGTTTGGGAAACTTATTCCCAACTTTCTCAGGTTGAGTAATGGCTTTGTCTTTGCACTTACAGAGATGTGATGGATGTTGCCTATCAACATAATCACCGCTTTTGGTTTTGAAAGACTTACCTTCATTTATAACCAGTTTTCCACTATGATTTAAAAACTTATTTGAAATCACAACAGTTTTACTTTCAACATGAGACTTACCCCTGTTGAAAGCAGACTGCTTACCTTTTAAAAACCTTTTTTTCAAAATGCACAGCATCAAAAGGATTTGCAGGTTTCTTACCATCAGCTTTAGATCCAGAGCCTGTCTTGTTGACAGGTTTAGTGTCCAAAGCTGTAGTTTGAACTTGTTTTCCCTTCTTTTGCTTGTGTGACCTAGCTGAGCACTTAGGAGCCTGATTTCATGGAGAACACATTCCATCATTAATTTTTAGAACTTTTTCACACAAGCTGTCAGTGTTTTGAGGCCTGGCAAACCTATTTGTTGAGACTAACTTTCCATTTACTCTCTAAATGAAAGTACTTGGAAGCTCACCAAGAGTGGATAAGTCTTTTTCCAGATTATTTATCTCATGAAGCTGCTGTATCAAGATCCCCTCCAAGATAGGCTTGGATTTGAGCAGGGATTTGTTGATTGATATAATGATTGACTTTCTGTGCAGATTGGCACCACGAGTCAACAATCTTTTGAAGCTCGGCATGCTTTGTGTCTGTCTCTCTCTTTTCTTCTAATAAAATGGAATTGGTGTGTTTTAATTCATCAAATTCTGTTTCCAACTTATGGAAGTTGTCGAGTTTAGTAGTTTTTACTTCAAGATCAGTTTTAACTTGGAGATCTCAGACAACAAAGTATCATGCTTCTCAATAGCAGCTTTTAAATCAACAAGTAAATATTCAAACATTTTAACTTTTTCCTCAGAACTGTAATCCATAAAATTTTGTACCTTATACATCATTGTTGGGTTCCAGTTCTCCAAGATGCTGAGAGCCTCAGCTTCAGCCAGGTTCTGTTTGAAATTACTTGATGGGACATCAATTTTGGCCATCAGACAATTGTTATCTTCTTCATCTGATGATGAATCAGATTCCTCCCAGTCACATGTCTCAGCCATGAGTCCCTTTTGCATGTTGGAAGCCACTGAGTCTTCCAACTTTCTCAGCTTAGCCATGGCCATTAGGTACTTAACCCTGTAGCCATCCTCCTTATTTGTCTTGTATGGTTTGGATGTTGTGCCAACAGCTTTAGACACACAGTCAGCAGCTATATGGCATGTTTTGCCACATTTAAAGCACTCAACCTTAGTTTTGTCAAATGCTTTCTTTTTTATGGCACCTGACTTCTTTTGCTGCATCTTTCCACCAAATCTATTCTTATTGAATTTTCTAACAAGCATGGCAATCATTTTCTCATCATCAAATTCAGTAAGATCTTCACAGTCTTCTTCCTCAGACAATTCTTCCATTTCATCATCAGCCTATTGATCAGCTTGTGTGAACACATCACACACCAGACAAGCAGGTTGTCTCACACTGGCCATTATGGCAGCGCCTCTTTTGAACATCTCCAAGGCATTTCTTTTCTGTTGCCTTGATTGTTCAGCATTTATTTAGGACCCATACAGATTTACAAGATCCATACCTTTGATGTTGCCTGAGTTTCTTAGGATGGTAGAGAAATAATTACATTCCTCAGGCAGAATGTCCAAAAACTTGTTTACCAGAGTTAAGCTGTCGTTGGTGATCCCAACAGCTTTGAGATCATTGATTAGAGCAGTGAATCTGGTATAAGTTTCAGTGAGAGACTCCTCTGGCTTTGCAAAGAAGAGTTCATACTGTCTAACAAGATTGTTGATCCTGTTATCTAGTGTGATAGTGGGACCATCATAGACGGTACACAAAATATCTCACATCTCCTTCGCAGTCTTCATTTTCTCAACCTGTTTGAACACATCATCAAGAAGAGAAATAACCAGGTTGTTCCTGGCCTTTGCATCAAGAGAAACCAGCCTTTTGTCTTCATCAGATCATTGAGCTTTTGCCTTTTCAAAGGTCCTAATTTCAGGAACAGCTCCTTCAGCAGCAGGAGTGATAGTAGTAACAGATGTTGGTACATAGGGACCTTCCATTACTATCTCTGGTAGTTGTACATCCAGATTCTCTAAGTAGAACATCATTCTGCACTTCTAACCAGAGAAGTTCTGATGATTGAACTTGGGGGGTTTTGCCATTGAACCATTGTCATAATAAGAGGAAGAGTTGGCAGCAATGTTGTCCATGGGAAAATAGGGAGAATGAGAGACCTAGAGTCAACACACACTCTATCTGATCTGTAACCAGTTGTAGGTAGAAGGGGGGTGAATACAACTATTTAAAACTTAACACACTTTTCTCAATGTTTGTGTACATTATCAACAAGTGTTAATTACAAACAAGCCTGAACTGCAGAATGGTTCAAGCTGACATGACAGAAACTACAAATGTTTAACTAATCTAAGACACACTCAGACTAGATACAATGAATACAATCACTAAGATGAACTCACTGTTTACAAGACAGACAGATGGACAACTTGAATAAGAACAGCTTGGACACACTTTACTGTTTTATTCAAGCAGACTTGCATGCATGAAAACACACATCTTTGCACGTTCTGAATATCACACTCTTAGTTATATCACATTACTTAGAAGCTTCCTTTTATACTCTCACTGAGAATCTCAGTGAAGCTTCCTCATTGGACATAGAGATAGTGGGATTTCTTTCCAAAAAGACAAAACAACTTTTCTGCACGTTCTTACAAAGCAGAATTGTCTTTATA
The DNA here is from genome assembly GCA_020465985.1 of Centrapalus pauciflorus. Taxonomy (NCBI): domain Eukaryota; kingdom Viridiplantae; phylum Streptophyta; class Magnoliopsida; order Asterales; family Asteraceae; genus Centrapalus; species Centrapalus pauciflorus. Next base: position 35,307 of record JAANYP010004243.1, read on the forward strand.
TTGCAGAATCTTTGTCGTTTCCTTTTTGTCTCTGTTGTAGAAGCCTTTAACTAAAGAAGAATGTCAACTTTAAACCTTTCATCTTCTGTTATGGCCATTTTGATATAAGAAATGGTGTGTCACCCATTTCAAATATCCACTTTGTCTTCATGTAACAGAACAGCGTAGGCAGTCTTTGCAGCTTCTGTTTTTCCACTTTGTCTTCGACTTTGTAAACTGATCTTGTAGTCCAAAACAATACATGAGGACATGGAAACACATTCCATAAAGTGTTTAGACTGTTCACAAAGGATAGGTTCTGTTCACAAAGAACAAAACACTTAGAATTTGTCCAAGCTGCTCAACAGGTTAGAGCAGCGTAGACAGTTTATGTCCAGCCTGTTCAACAGAATAGAACAGCTTGGGCAATCTGCCTTAGTTGGAACAAATGCAACAGGGTAAACAACTTTGACTAATATTGTAAAGCACTTATCAGGTTTCAATAAGGCATTAACATGCCTTAAATTATACATTCAAGTGCATCAAACAGGTTTGATTAAAAATCTCCCCCTAAGATGTAGAACAGGTTTGACTGAGGCCTTTTTGTGCCTAACACGATCAAACAGTGCTTCGAAAAAAAATTCAGAATCTCAAATTCAATAAAAAATTTCCATTACTGGCTCTGATACCAATTGATATCCCGACTTAATCAATCACAAACATATATCAAACAATTAAGAACAATCAAGAAACACTAACCGAATTATTTGAATTGCACAAAATCGGAATTACGACACTGTGAGAATGAGAGCACAAAACCCTAGAGGTTGACTTTCGTACAATGAGAATCCGTGCAAATGAGAATGTACAAATTGTTCTATTTCAGTACAATCTTTTTCCTATTTATACAAAAAGTCAAGACTATAAACTATTTACAATAAGACGCCTAGACTAATTATTTTTCATTAACAAGATAGTTTCCAACAATTTTAATTTTTAAAAATTTATTAAAATTACAAAACTCAAATAACAATTAAATTATACATTTAGACTAAAACAAATTAATTAATATAAGTTTTCAACATAAGTATAAATTTAAATTTGATTTTTTTAGTTTTTCAATTATTTTATATTTAAATATTAATTATTTAAAAAAATTTAAGAATATTTTTTTGTCACATTTTCTAGTTTTATAAATAAATATAAATTAGTTATTTTTATTTCTAAACTTATATACTTTATATTGATTAAATTTGAGATTTTAACTTATTTATAACATAATATTTATATATTTTATTACAAAAAAATAAAAATGTTGATTTAGATTTTTTTTATTTTAAATTTTAAAGAAGTATGAGGTGTATTTATCTAATTTATAAATAAAAATATGTATTTATCTTTTCGGGGGAAACGTGAAAGCGACATGTGACAATATGTGTTCTCTTTTATTATATATATATTTGTTTATAAACTCACGTATTACATTGATCATTTTAAATATATAGTTGAGTGTATAAAAATGTATGTAACACGTGACATTATATGTTCTCATTTATTATATACTAGTTCATTAACCGGTGTATTACACGGATAACTTTAATAAATTTGTTTTCTTAAAACTATATACACTTAAAATTAATAATTAATATTCAAAATTTTAATATTAATGAAAATTAATATATCTTATTATAATTAATTTAAGTATAAATGATTTAAACAAAAAAAATAATCATTAATAACTTTTAAGTTTATTATTAGTATTACTTTTATTATTATTAATCAAAAAAATCTTTTAAATATTATTTGTTATGATCTTTTGAGATTTAAGTATCTAAACATAATATTATCTTAAAAGTAATTTGTTTTAAATTTTTTAATTTAATCTTGAAATACTAATTAAAATTTGTCAATAGTAGAATATGTTCATTGACATTAAGAATTTAACAAATGACACTTTAGTTATTATTTTAATAGTATTTATAGATATATCGATACAGTTGTAGTCAAATAGATAGATTATAAGTCGATGGTACAATTGATATTTTTGGGCTTGACAAACCACTTTTAAGTTCCATGTAGACTAGCCCATGACATTCAATGAATTTACTCGTTGTTGTTGTAAATTGTAATCATTAACTTTTGCCTCCCAATTCTTTGTCCCATACACACACACACACACACACACACACACACACACACACATATATATATATATATATATATATATATATATATATAGAATATGGTTCGTGTGAGTACCTAAAAAATGCAGAGTACCGTGAGTACCTGTGAACACACGGATTTCAGATGTGAACTTGCTCCGAAAATTTTATTTTTTTTTTGAATTTTTTTCATATTCATTTAGATACAAATAATATAAGGCTATTCGTAAAAATTTATATACATTTGCACTTTCTATCATCTTAAAAGTCATGTGAACGTGAAAAAATTCATGTGAACTTGCTTAGTTGTGAACACACGTTCACAACAGTGCAGTTCATGTGAACACACACGTTTCACATAGTTCTAGTGTGTATTTAGGTGTGATTTTTTGCAAGTAGTTTTATATTATTAATTTAAACATGATTATGAAAAAAATTTTCAAAAAAAATGTTTTTAAGCGAGGTACCTCCGGTACTCCGCAAAACTAGTGGTACTCATTTGAACCCAAATCTATATATATATATATATATATATATATATATATATATATATAGAATCAGGTTCATCAGCGTACCTATGAGATTCCAGCGTACCCAGCGTACCATAATGTGAATGATCATTCACATATATTTTTTTTTGAATAGACATGTATAAGACAACGTTATAAGACTTTTTTTTAAAAGGAGCAACATCATAAATCTTGTGAATGGTAAAAAAAAATCATGTGAATGGTCATTCACACCATTCACATGGTGTGAAATGACCATTCACATGGATGACCATTCACATAAATATGCATTGAGCATTCACATAATTTTTAAGGACACAGAAAGTGTGAATGTATATGAAATTCATATATCATGTATATAACATTAATTTAAACATAGTTATGAGAAAAAAAATTAAAAAAAAGTTTTTTTAGGTTGGTACCTTCGGGTGCACTTGATTTCGATAGGTACCTTTTTGAACCTGAATCTATATATATATATATATATATATATATATATATATATATATATATATATATATATATATATATATATATATATATATATATATATATATATATATATATATATATATATATATATATATATATATATATAGTGAGGATAAAATGAGGACCGTGCTTAAAATGAGGTTGGTAAGAACCAATAAAATTGCTAGAATTTGTGAATCAACCAATAGGATTCAAGGTGGCAAGATATTCAAAATTTTAATATTAATGATAATTAATATATCTTATTATAATTAATTTAAGTATGAATGATATAAACAAAAAAATAACCATTAATAACTTTTAAGTTTATTATTAGTATTATTTTTATTATTATTAATCAAAAAAATCTTTTAAATATTATTTGTTATGATCTTGTGAGATTTAAGTATCTAAACATAATATTATCTTAAAAGTAATTTGTTTTAAATTTTTTAATTTAATCTTGAAATACTAATTAAAATTTATCATTAGTAGAATATGTTCATTGACATTAAGAATTTAACAAATGACAATTTAGTTATTATTTTAATAGTATTTATAGATATATCGATACAGTTGTAGTCAAATAGATAGAATATAAGTCGATGGTCCAATTGATATTTTTGGGCTTGACAAACCACTTCTAAGCTCCATGTAGACTAGCCCATGACATTCAATGAATTTACTCGTTGTTGTTGTGAATTGTAATCATTAACTTTTGCCTCGTAATTCTTTGTCCCTGATTTTTAAAAATTACATAAATGGTCCCTCAAAACACTATTTACTTGTAAAAATGGTCACTCTTTCTCTTAACTTTTTTTAAATGACGGTTTTGCCCTTTTCTCAATAACAATTTGGTCCCTCAACCATGTTATTTATTTTCAATGTTAGTCCCTTTTATAAATTTTCACCTTTTCTTGAAATTTATTATTATTATTAACAGGGTAAATTACAATTTCGTCACTGTGCTTATACAATAATTATGGTTATCGTCCTCTTCATTATTAAATTACAATTACAGTACTTATAGTTGGCGTTTTATAATGTTTTTGGTCCTTTTCTCCAATATTTTTACATGACGATTTTACCCTTTTATTATATTTCAGTTTTGGTCCCTTATCAAATATTTCTTTTTTATTTCATTTTATTAATGGTTTTTTATACTTTTATTAATAATTAATTATATTGACTTATTAGTACTATTAAAATTTAACTTAACTAATCAATTATTTAATAAGTTGTAGTTTTATTATATTGTTCTATTAAAACTTAACTGAAGTAATAAATTATTATTATTATTGTCATTGTTTTATTATTATTATTATTATTATTATTATTATTATTATTATTATTATTATTATTATTATTATTATTATTATTATTACTACTACTACTACTACTACTATTACTATAGGTTAAGTATTTGAATGACTAAGTAGTAGTAATTGAAACTAACTTGTATATGACTAATTATAATATGTTGTATTTTTTATTAGTTTTCGTTATTAATACTATTATTATTATTCCTACATATAAATTTTAAATATAAATTGAACTATTTATTTATTTATTTTTTAAAATTTATTTATTATTTTATTACTTTTCATTTATAAAGTTTATAACTATTTAAATGTAATTTATTTATCATTTGTCTCTACTATATATTACTTCATATAAATACTTATAAATTAATCAATTTTTAGTCCAAATTTATACATATTTGTATTAATTTATATATTTTACTTTAAATATTTTGCAATTATAAAAACACTATTTGTATTGATTTATAAAAACTATATGTTAAATCTTTTGCATTTGTCCAAAAAATTTGTTAGATCTTATTTGATTGATGAAATAAAATAAGTCTAGGGTATAAATTGTAAATAGGTCATAGTTGTAATTGACTATAAATAGGATTTTTACTTTTGTAATTGATAGATCTGACATATTAATTCTCTATTTTGCACGGAAATAATTGGGAGAATTTTAGGGCTACAGTGTACGTTCATCTTATTCTCGTCTTTGTAATCATTTGATTCTAATCAAATCATTCGGTTAGTGAATCATTTCTTGTTCTTTATTACTTGTGATTAATTGTTGATTGATAATACTGGAATTAATTGAAGCATTTTTACAAAATTGATTGAATTCCAGACTTGAAATTTCTGAAAAACTCAGAAAACTCGAATATCACTTTGTTCTTGTTGCAATCGAGTTGACAACACTTTTTAATTGAGTTGACAACACTTTTTAAACGAGTTGAACGAAGCTATAGTCGAGTTGATCATTGGGTTCAATCGAGTTGATCACAGAATCAATCGAGTTGAAAAGTAGTTCTATTCGAGTTGACTTGAGTTGATCACACTCATTGATCGAGTTGATCTATTCAATATTCGAGTTGTACACCTTCATTGATCGAGTTTCAGTGAATTATCATTCAAGTTTGATCAATTTTTCAAATTCAATCAAAATCTCATTCTAAAGATCTTGGAAGATTCCTGTAATTCAGTCAACATGTCCAAAGACGCACTAGCCATGGGATCAGAAACAAAACCTCCAATCCTGTATTGAGGAGAATATGTACAATGGAGAGAAAGATTTCTTGAGTTCTTAAGTTTCCACGACGTACCTGATGAGATGTTGAAGTCCCTTAATGACGGACCAGCTGTGTTTCTTGAAACAATACCTGCAGTACCAACCGACAACCCTCCAATACTTGAAAGAACTGTTGAGGTCACCAACCTAACAGAGGCACAAAAACGTAGATAATTGGGGGATAAGACAGCTAGAAAGTTGTTGCTGATATCCATCCCAAATGACATATACACCTGTCTGACAAATACCAAAACAGCCAAATCCATCTGGGATGAGGTTTGTAAGTTGATGAGGGGATTAGACATGGCAGCAACAAATAGAACCCGGAACAACTTAATGACGTTTGAGAACTTCAGAGCTAGAGACGGGAACTACTGGAGAATACATACTTGAGGTTTGTCAGCTTAGTAAGTGAAATGAAGAGAAACGCTGTCACAAAGTCCAACTTAGACGTCAATGTTAAATTCCTGAACATACTTAATCCAGAATGAAAAAAGTACGCAATGATCATTCAACAGACTAAAGACATTGAGGACATGGACTTTTATATGGTGTTTGAAAACCTTAACAACTACCAGGAAGTTGTTTTAAGGAAGATGTCCGGAAAGAAAAAGGCTGAAAAAGAAACTGCTGATCCTTTAACGTTGCTGATAGACAAGCAATACAAATATAAGCTAAAGAAGGAGAAGCGAGTAGTTCTAAGCAACAGTTCATCTAAATCAGACTCATCGGATTCCTCAGCTGATTCTGAAATTGAGGAAATGAAGAAACAAATGGCCTTACTGACAAAGGCATTTCAGAAGAAGTTTTACCGGAAACCTACAAACAGCGAGATGAGATACAAAAGTGGCTCAGGAAAGTTTGATAAGAAGGACAAATATGACAAATCAGGTGAGAGCAGTGGAAAGAAAGCCGACAAATATGATAAATCTGAAAAGTCAGCTAAGAAGGACTCTGAGCAAAAATGCTACAACTTTGGCAAGCCGGGTCACTATGTTCGAGAATGCAGAATGCCTGTAGTGAAAAATTCAAAATACTATACTAGAAAGGAACTTCTAGCAAAGGAGACGGAAGCTGGCAAAGCTCTAATGGCTGAAGATGACCACTGGCTTCAACTATCTGAGGATGAAGACATCTTAGATGAAGATGCACACATCTGTTTAAAGTCAGAAGTTTTTAATGAATCAGAACTGAGTGAGTCTACGATATTAGCAGAAGATGAAGTTTGGGTAGGGTTGACGGATGAGGAAAATGAAGAGAAAGAAGAGTCTGATGTGGAACTGAATGAAGAAGTAGCAGTGATGGCAACAGGAGATGCTGGAGGCAGCAAGGGCAGAGAAAGTGATGAATCAGATTCAGACTAATCATAGAATTCAGAAACACGTGAGGTACAAACAAACTCTGAATCTGAAAATGATGACTCCTGTATGCTAGAACAAAAACTCACACATATGGCTTTCACGTTAAAGAAATTTGAAAAATCTCTAAAAGCCGAAAAGAAAAATGTGCATTCCTGGGAAAATAAATTAAATCGAGAACATGCGTTAGTGTTAGATTTTTCCAAGGATAAGGCATTAGCGTTACGAGCTGTATCAGATTTACAAGATAAAGCAAATGAACTTCAAAGTCAAATCCATAAATTGAATAGCAATATATCTGACCTAATAGAAAAATTGAATTTAGCTGAATTAGAAACATCAGGTTATTCTGTAAAATATCATGCCATTTTTTATGAAAGAACAAAACTTTACGAGAAAATTAAATCATTGGAGGATGAGTTTATCAAACGAGGTCAAACCGATCAAACGATATGTTTAAATCAACCTAAAGATACCGAATTTTATAATTCTAAATCAGGTTTAGGTTGGAATAATCCTAAATATCTGACAAAAGCTATTTAAAATTCACCTACTTTATATGATGTCAGATACATGAATTTAGGATTACAAATGACATTTATGAAAGCATCAAAAGAAATAGAATCGAGTGAAGAATAAAAAATGTTAAGATCTGATAAAATGCAAAATTCTGTTGATTATAACAGAATAAACGAATCTTATCAAAATTCTTGCATTTATGAGGAGTATATTCAGACATATTCTGACAAGGATTTATCTGAAAATACTACTCATTCTCAAAAGATATATTTACCAAATTCAATTCTTGAAAATATGAACTCTGATCTTGAATTGAAAATCAAAACTTTTGAGACTGAAAATCAAAATCTTAAGGCTGAAATTAAATCTTTAGAATTCAAGTTGCAAAAACAGTCTGAAAACAAATTACAATCAGATCAAACACCTTCAATTCAACTTGATTCCATTAATATCTTGAAAAAGATTTTGATCTGTATATGAACTTGGATTTTAACTCATTAGAAGAGATGTTTGTCAAAATAGATGAGTTTGTAAAACCATTACATGACAAACAACTTAATGAACCTAAGAACCTGTTAGAATTCTGAAAAGAATATCTACAGATTCAAAGGATCCTTCAGAACATTCACCAATTTTACAACTGAAAAAGGAGAAACAAAAGTTCATTTTGTGACTCCTACTTATGAAAAAGGTGAATCAAGTTCCTCAAGGGACTCTATTGCACAAAAGGCCCAAAATTCCAAAGGTAAGAGACTTTTACAGGAGAAACAAATTTCTAAAACGACTAATTCTCGTGTTTCTTGTATGTCAGATAATATTGTGAAAGGTTCTCGGAAGAAAGAATGAAGAAAGAAGAAGCGAGGAAAGAAAAACAAGAGTATAAGACAAGAGTGGAGAGTCAAATAAACTATTGTTACAGACAGGATTAGACAATTTGAAAAATCTGTCTGTAATAATAATTTTACTGATAAATGTTGTTCTAAATACTCTCGAACTGCCTTAATTGTTTTAAATTCTGCTTCTTGTAAAACAATGCATGCTAATTCTTATAAGTTCGTATGGCTAACAAAGAAAAAGGATCCCTCTTTTAAATAGAAAAAGGTTCCAGAACAGCAAATTTCAAAATCAGTTTCACATCGAACTGTACAAAAATGGATACCGAAACGTACTGTTTAAAAGTGGGTCCCTAAATTAAAAGAAGTATCTAATGAAAAGATGAATTTTAAACCACATGATTTACTGAATCAAAAGTACCCAACTATAAGTGGGTACCTCACGTTTATTTCGTCTTATAGGTAAATCATGTGTGGTACCTCGACTCCGGCTGCTCAAAGCACATGACCGGACATAAAGAAACTCTCACTAACTTCGTTGATAAGTTCTGTGGGATGGTCCGTTTCGGGAATGATCAATTCTGTCCGATCAAAGGTATGGGTATAACACCTTACTTTATAATTTTACGTTTCTGTTGCAATTTGCATTTTCTTTTATGATATAATTGAGAATTTAAAAGAAGTTAATTGCTAAATAATGCAATTAAGTAATGAAAATTATTTAACTAAGTTAAATATATATTACAAATCATTTAGTTGAGCAAGTTTATAAAAATGAAATAAAAACAAGTTTAAGGGTTAAATTGTGTATTTAACAAACTTGAGAAGTTTGAGAAAATATAAATACCTCTAAAAGAGACATATGCTCATTTTAATTAACACCTAGAACTAAATTCTCTGCATTCTCCCCTTCAAAAGTCACAACTTCATCATCTTATTCATCTCACTTCTTCACAAATCTTGCAAAGAAATCCAAGAATTCGAGCTATAATCGAGTATCAAGCCAGACTCAAGCACCCATCTACTAATTTCTAAAAGGTAATCTCATGAATTTATAAATCTAAGTGTGTGTTCAGTGTGTATTTGTGACTTACGGGTTTGAAAAGCGAACCGAAACCGAAAAAATTTAGGCCTTTGGCCATGTTCGGACATACATAATGTTTTGGTGTGGAGTTTTAGAACATTTTACTCTCTTCAAACTCCCTATTTTGCTGCTGAAATACCAAGAGAAAACATAAAAAAATGCAGTGTGTGTATGTGTCGCATATGTGTGTGTTTGCATGTAGGAGTATACCGAGACCCACATGGGTTTCGGTAAATACCGAAACCTCATAGCCAAAAACGAAACCAAGAAAAAGCATAGTACCGAAACCATAAAGGTTTCGGTATATACCGAAACCCCATGTGAATACCGAAAACCGCTACTAATCTCTACCGTAATCCATAAAGATACCGAGACCCATATGAAATGTCGAAACCATAATGCCATTACCGAAACCATGATGCTATTACCGAAACCATTTGAAGGTTTCGGTACTCCCAAATTACCGAAACCATTTTCTATATTTGTTCTTTTGAATTCTCGGTTGTGGTGGGTGCAAGAAGAAACAGTTACAACTATATATATACACATATATGTATATGTTGTATGCATATGTGTGATGAGAGTACAAAGCAAAAACTTTGGTCAGACTTTCCTAAACATGCAAATAAGAGATGTGTGTGTAGTGTGTGTGCAACAAAAGTGTCCAAAGTCCATTTCTTCTTTTGTTTTCTTTCATAAAATTAGGTATGTGTGTTACTATGAATGTAAACAGAAACAGTAATATGATTATATATATATATACCCCCACACATATATCTCGAAAACTATATGTAGTATGACCAACAATAAAGTCAACAACTCTTTTCCTCTTTTATTTACAAAATTTGGATATTAATATTTCAAGCAAACCGACCACAATAATACATAAATTAAGTTAAGAATAAAATATACTTCATGGGTATATAGTATGGTCAAATGAACGAATATAGCAACGTACTTTCTATCTAAATTAATACAAGGCATTTTAATCCATCATTTGTATATATAAAAAAAAAACATAATGTTTAATATATGTGGAAAATTGCTATATATGTGTTCTCGGGTGATTATACGTATTTATATATATATAAATATAAATATATATATGTTTAAATATAATTAAGTGGCCTTTGGCCAAACTTAATTATATTTAAAATCTACAAAATATTTAGCAAGAAATTACATTTTAAGATACTTTAATTTTAAGCTAGCTTCATTAACTTATTACGTACGCTGTAATATTAAATTACAGACACTACGTTGTACGCCGGATATTAAATTAGAGCGTATAGTTGAGCTATGAGTTAAAGCCAGTGCCAGAATGTGTTAAAGTCTATTTAAAAGTGTCAAAGCCCAGATAGCAGACTTTCAAGTCAATTAAGCAAAACCAAAGCCAAAAGCAATATTAAAGCCTAGATAAGCAAGTGCAAGCATTTCCGAGCAATATAAAGCATAGAAAAGCCAGTGCAAGCATAGCAGTACAATGAGTAACAGTTATTCTTGTTTACATGTTTTATATGAAATTGAGACATAAATTGCTTCTATATGACTTCTTTGGAATTCAATAGACTTTTGTGAGTGAAGGCGAACACTGTGGTACAGGTGATGCCCAGCTTAGCCGGATCTTACATTTGATCTATTAATATGCATATTTATCTGCTATCTGTTTATTGTTCTGCATACTATACAACAAGCTTTGTTTTGGCATTTCTTTGTGCATCTCATAAGCATTATATTTAGCAAGCAAGCAATTCTGATGTTCACCACAATCCCTTGAGCATTATGCGGGTAGCTAGCCCCGCATCACAGATTGATCATATGTCAGCGGTAAACCCCTAGTGGTGGCATCTCCGTTCTGCGTGAAATGTCTCAATTGTGCAGCGTTCTTTCTAGGTATTAAGCAAACAAGCAAGCAAGCAAGCAAGCAAGCATAACAGCCTTTATAGGCACTTTCGCCTCATATTTTACATGCATTCATGAATATCTGTTTACTCACTAAGCATTAGCTTACAGTTGCTACTTACAATTTTTACAGGAAAAAGGTAAAGAACAAGCTGGACCTTCTGCTTAGGTCTATTATCTGATCAACCCAGAGGACTTAGCTCACTTTCAGCTTGTGGTATAGCCTTATGGTGCTTGGGTTCTGGGTAGCTGCTTTTATTTATATTGTGATGTTTTAGCAACTTAGTACTGTAACCTTGTAACACGTGTAGTGCATGACACATTGTAGTATTTTATTTAGCTTTATGAAAGCTTTAGACTTTTTATTTTGTTTATGGCTATTGTTATTATTCCTGGGATAAGCAAGCATGATTAAAGCAAGGATGTGACAGGATGGTATCAGAGCGTTAGTTTGAGGGATTCAAGTGTTAGCAATAACACTTGGACTCAAACTTTTAAGCAAAGATATTAGCTTCGAATGTCTAGGCTTTAACTTGACCTGAGATAGGCTTTGACTTTGCTTTAGGAATTGGGAAATAGGGTAGAATAGGAGTCATGCCTATTCTTATGCAAGTATTGTTTATATAATTTCAGAACATGTTCCTATATTCTATGCTATTTACTATATATCTAAACATGCTTAAATTTAATAAGAAAGCTAGGGGTGCTCTCACTCCCTAATAACTAAAAGCAAATAATGTAAGTCTTCATCATTGAAAACAAGAAATGTCAGATAAGCTTATGTAATACCAGTTTTGGTGCTAGTGTTGAAGTCAAGACTAAGTATGAGAAAGAGCATAGGAAGAAACAACATGAGGACGTGAGAGACTTGTTCTAGTACTTTGTTCTTTTGATTGTCAAGTAAAATTGAATTCCGCTAGTGAGATTTATTAAGTCATTTTTAAAGAAGAGTCTTGAAAATATTTAAATTTGTTATCATTATAGATGAAGAGCTAGGCCGAAAAGAGAAGTACATGCTTAAACATATAGTGAATACGAGAAATAAGAAATAAAGCCGACCTGAATTTATGTTGAAACTTGTTTAGGAAAAAGTAGAAAAATATTTTTGGATAATTATTAGAATGAGATTGTCAAATGCCTATGGATCTTTCATACAAATTCATAGGAAAGAAGCCAAGTCCTATAATGTATATCTGAGATGTAGAAGGATACACACAGGAAAATATGATCCGTAAATGTAAGATGCTATGATTATGAGAGATAAAGATCTAATAAAAAAAAATGGAAACCCTAAGAGATTTCAAGTGGGTTGTCATTGTGGAAATATATATCCTTATATTAAGAGCAAATATTCTATAAGATTGTCTATTGTGAGCATTGTGACAAAGTGGATCAAGTAGATGAAGTTTGCATGAGAATACCGGAAAGCTCACCATTGCATGTTGCAACAAGAAGGACGTTTAATATCCTACAGTACTAGGAATTGGTACCAAATGACAATGAAGATGATTATGTCATACAGTCATGCCTTGATAAGCCTTATGAGAGTTTATTAAATTGCTAGCAGTTCGATGCGAATAATATGTAGTTAAACTAAAAGATATGTTGATTGCTATTGAATATATGCCTATATAAGCTAATACATTCAGAATTAAGTTAAACGAATCGAAAACCTTAAAGCAAGAGCAAGCAAGAAATTTGAAATAAAACAGTGCAGCTATAACACCGCTACAAGCATTATATATAATACTCGTAAGATAGTTAATGCAAGCCAGAAATCTATGCAAAAACCTTTAATTATAGCATATACAGGCTAAACAAAAATGCTTAATGCCAACAAGACAATAACTATTAGGCATCAACATATGGATTCATACATGCAAAGATAGACTAAGAACCATTAATAGTATGATAAAGTCGGAAAGACCAATGACATTTGAGAAGCTTCATTAACCCTGTATGTTAAATTGAGTCTAAGAAAGTTTGTATAATGAAATGCATGTGAATTTTAGAAGCAAGCTGTTATCACATCATCGATGTCGATATAAGAACTACCTAAGTAATGCCTATGCGTGATTCAATATTGCAAGCTCTTTTTGGTGTATGATCTCGGAGAAAATTATTAGAATTGAACCAAGATGAGATAAAGTTATGTTTAATTGCATGATAATTATACAAATAAGAATTTGAGACCAAGAGGAACACATATAGAATCATACTCAAGTTGCAAAGGATCTGTTAGACGAGCCAATTTTGATTTCCTAAATAAGAGATAAAATGAATCATAATGAAATAAGCAACAACTCCATGATATGTAGCTTGTAACAGAAATATAAAGCATTTGTGGAGAGCAATGAAACATGATAGATGAAGCTTAAGTCACCCGATTAGCTTTAAAGATTATAAGTTAAATAAAATTTATGAATAAGCAGAGATAAGTGTTTGGAGTGCTATAATGTGTTTACTAAAATTTAACAAAATTTTTGTTGCTTGGTGATATGAATGCTTAAAATGCTAGAGTTCGATTCTAATGCACAAAAGATAGATTTTTCTATGACTGGTGGTTAGATCTTGAATTATAAAACTTGGGATTTTAAGTTTTCAGGGTTTATAATTTCAGTTACATCTATTCCGGATTATGATTGCCTTTGGCCGCATCGAAAGCAATAAATAGAATTTAAGTTAAATAAAGCTTGATATTAGATAACTTATACTATGAGTTGTATATGATAAAGATGAGGACTAGATTGATCTAGAGATACTGGAACTTGCATGAGTGTAATAAGCATCGATGGTTATTTCAATTAAGCTCTGCATCAGCTATTTGATTTATATTACAGTTAGCTGGAATATGTACCTATGAGGAAACCAAAGTATCAAAAGTCAGTTATGGAATGCTAGCATCTTAATGTAGCAAGTGGTTGAGAAGGTTGCGAACACCAACTGAAGTCAGATTAGCAAGGAAATTACTTAATTCTAAAATAACATGAAAAAGCATACGAAACTAATGAACTATTCCGTAGTGAGCATAAATAATATAATATTATAGACTTGTATTGAAAGTAACTAAAGCACAGCCAACTACGTGACAAGCTCATATAAGTCACTTATGATGTAAGCAAGACTATAAGCTGAGCTATAAGATAATAAATATTTGATGCATAGAATTGTAATCTGCTTGCTCTATATGCTGTATTAAGTAAGTTACAAGTGATGTATGGACTTTGTGACAAAGTTTCATACTACACTAAGACAGCACTATGTAATATGTGCCATAATAAATTGTCTAATCAGAGATGCGTACTATTTTCCGATTCGTGAGAACAACTCACTGGAGAAGCTGGTTAGAATCTATATCAATGAAAACGTTATGCGACACGGAGTGCTTATGTCAAATAGTATCCGATCGCGACAACAGATACACTTCTAGATCCTAGACTACGTTACAAGAAAGCTTAGGCACTAAGATCCGAATCATTCGACAACGTTTGAAAACTACTCAATCTCAAAAAAAGTCAATCATATCTTTTAAGACTTGTCGAACGAGCTGTCAAATATTCACCCTGTGTTTCACTTCTCACAACTGAGGAAGTGCAAAGAAAATGAAAATGAAAAGTGGGCCGATCATCTGAGCTACAAGATCAACGAGAAGCTGCAATGCGATGAGCCTGAGGCAAGTCTAGAGACGAAAATGAAGAAGCTAAGAAATCGAGAAGTGGCAATGGTGTTGGTGCATTGGAGAACTTCTCATGGTACTTCCCAGACCTGGGAATCTGAACAAGACATGAGAGTTCGATATTCGCATTTGTTTGAGCCCTAGGTACTTCGAGGACGAAGTGCATGCGTGGTGGGCTCATACTATAACACCTTACTTTATAATTTTACGTTTCTGTTGCAATTTGCATTTTCTTTTATGATATAATTGAGAATTTAAAAGAAGTTAATTGCTAAATAATGCAATTAAGTAATGAAAATTATTTAACTAAGTTAAATATATATTACAAATCATTTAGTTGAGCAAGTTTATAGAAATGAAATAAAAACAAGTTTAAGGGTTAAATTGTGTATTTAACAAACTTGAGAAGTTTGAGAAAATATAAATACCTCTAAAAGAGACATATGCTCATTTTAATTAACACCTAGAACTAAATTCTCTGCATTCTCCCCTTCAAAAGTCACAACTTCATCATCTTCTTCATCTCACTTCTTCACAAATCTTGCAAAAAAACCAAGAATTCGAGCTATAATCGAGTATGAAGCCAGACTCAAGCACCCATCTACAAATTTCTAAAAGGTAATCTCATGAATTTATAAATCTAAGTGTGTGTTCAATGTGTATTTGTGGGTTACGGGTTTGAAAAGCAAACCGAAACCAAAAGAATTTAGGCCTTTGGCCATGTTCGGACATACATAATGTTTTGGTGTGGAGTTTTAGAACATTTTACTCTCTTCAAACTCCCTATTTTGCTGCTGAAATACCAAGAGAAAACATAAAAAAATGCAGTGTGTGTATGTGTCGCATATGTGTGTGTTTGCATGTAGGAGTATACCGAGACCCACATGGGTTTCGGTAAATACCGAAACCTCATAGCCAAAAACGAAACCAAGAAAAAGCATAGTACCGAAACCATAAAGGTTTCGGTATATACCGGAAACCCCATGTGAATACCGAAAACCGCTACTAATCTCTACCGAAATCCATAAAGATACCAAGACCCATATGAAATGTCGAAACCATAATGCCATTACCGAAACCATGATGCTATTACCGAAACCATTTGAAGGTTTCGGTACTCCCAAATTACCGAAACCATTTTCTATATCTGTTCTTTTGAATTCTCGGTTGTGGTGGGTGCAAGAAGAAACAGTTACAACTATATATATACACATATATGTATACGTTGTATGCATATGTGTGATGAGAGTACAAAGCAAAAACTTTGGTCAGACTTTCCTAAACATGCAAATAAGAGATGTGTGTGTAGTGTGTGTGCAACAAAAGTGTCCAAAGTCCATTTCTTCTTTTGTTTTCTTTCATAAAATTAGGTATGTGTGTTACTATGAATGTAAACAGAAACAGTAATATGATTATATATATATATATATATATATATATATATATATATATATATATATATATATATATATATATATATATATATATATATATACCCCCACACATATATCTCGAATTATATATGTAGTATGACCAACAATAAAGTCAACAACTCTTTTCCTCTTTTATTTACAAAATTTGGATATTAATATTTCAAGCAAACCGACCACAATAATACATAAATTAAGTTAAGAATAAAATATACTTCATGGGTATATAGTATGGTCAAATGAACGACATAGCAACGTACTTTCTATCTAAATTAATACAAGGCATTTTAATCCATCATTTGTATATATAAAAAAAAACATATATGTTTAATATATGTGGAAAATTGCTATATATGTGTTCTCGGGTGATTATACGTATATATATATATATATATATATATATATATATATATATATATATATATATATATATATATATATATATATATATATATATATATAAATATATATATATATATGTTTAAATATAATTAAATGGCCTTTGGCCAAACTTAATTATATTTAAAATCTACAAAATATTTAGCAAGAAATTACATTTTAAGATACTTCAATTTTAAGCTAGCTTCATTAACTTATTACGTACGCTGTAATATTAAATTACAGACACTACGTTGTACGCCGGATATTAAATTAGAGCGTATAGTTGAGCTATGAGTTAAAGCCAGTGCTAGAATGTGTTAAAGTCTATTTAAAAGTGTCAAAGCCCAGATAGCAGACTTTCAAGTCAATTAAGCAAAGCCAAAGCCAAAAGCAATATTAAAGCCTAGATAAGCAAGTGCAAGCATTTCCGAGCAATATAAAGCATAGAAAAGCCAGTGCAAGCATAGCAGTACAGTGAGTAACAGTTATTCTTGTTTACATGTTTTATATGAAATTGAGACATAAATTGCTTCTATATGACTTCTTTGGAATTCAATAGACTTTTGTGAGTGAAGGCGAACACTGTGGTACAGGTGATGCCCAGCTTAGCCGGATCTTACATTTGATCCATTAATATGCATATTTATCTGCTATTTGTTTATTGTTCTGCATACTATACAACAAGCTTTGTTTTAGCGTTTCTTTGTGCATCTCATAAGCATTATATTTAGCAAGCAAGCAATTCTGATGTTCACCACTATCCCTTGAGCATTATGGGGGTAGCTAGCCCCGCATCACAGATTGATCATCTGTCAGCGGTAAACCCCTAGTGGTGGCATCTCCGTTCTGCGTGAAATGTCTCAATTGTGCAACGTTCTTTCTGGGTATTAAGCAAACAAGCAAGCAAGCAAGCAAGCATAACAGCCTTTATAGGCACTTTCGCCTCATATTTTACATGCATTCATGAATATCTGTTTACTCACTAAGCATTAGCTTACAGTTGCTACTTACAATTTTTACAGAAAAAGGTAAAGAACAAGCTGGACCTTCTGCTTAGGTCTATTATCTGATCAACCCAGAGGACTTAGCTCACTTTCAGCTTGTGGTATAGCCTTATGGTGCCTTGGGTTCTGGGTAGCTGCTTTTATTTATATTGTGATGTTTTAGCAACTTAGTACTGTAACCTTGTAACACGTGTAGTGCATGAACATTGTAGTATTTTATTTAGCTTTATGAAAGCTTTAGACTTTTTATTTTGTTTATGGCTATTGTTATTATTCCTGGGATAAGCAAGCATGATTAAAGCAAGGATGTGACATGGGAGTCTTGAGTACGGCTAGATAACAATACAAAAAGTCTTCAACTTTGACGGTCTCGGTCACAATCTGTTCTGCATTGGACAACTCTGCGACAAAGGATTAGAGGTCAATTTCAAAGCAAATCGGTGCAACATAAGATCTGGAGAAGGAAAAGAATTTTCTTGTAGGGAATAGGTAAACTAATCTATACTCAGTAGACCTAGCCTCAATCAATCTGAAGAAAGATGTTTGCCTAATGTCAAAAGCAACATCAAGTCTCTTGGCTATGGCATCGCCGCCTTTCTCACCTGAATTTTAAAGAATTAACCAACCTTGCATAAGGTGGGTTAGTCAAAGAGCTACCAACTCTCAGGTTTCAAAAAGAGCAGTTGTGCGCAGCCTGTGAAAAAGGAAAGATGGTTAGAACATCTCACAAGTCCAAAACTGAACACTCGTCAACGAGAGCATTGGAACTGCTTCTGTAGGTCCCGAAAGGTTTCCCAAGTATATAGCCTTAAGCTGTAGAGGGGGGGGGGGGTGAATACAGCTATTTAAAAACTACACACTCTTTTCTCAATGTTTGTATGCATTATTAACAGAATTTAATTACAAACAGGCTTGAATGTGGAAAGGTTCAAGCTGAGATGACAGATAGAACAGTATGTTAACTAATCTAAGACAGACTTAAACTAGTTACAATGAATACACTTACTAAGAATTACTCACTATGTTTACAAGACTCAAGGAAACAACTTGAATAAGAACAGCTTAGACACCAAGCACTGTTTTATTCAAGCAGACTTGCATGCATGAAAGACACACTTGAATGCACGTTCACTCTTGGCTTCAGCACTTAGCTTTTTTTTGGCTTATCCTTTCAATCCTTGGAAGTTTCCTTTTATATTCTCTCAGAGGATCTAAGAGAACCTTCTTCATTGGACTAAAGGAAAAAGGGAAAGTCTTGTTGAAAAGACAACATAAACTTTTCTACACATTCTAAAAAGTAGACTTGTCTTCATGTGTGCAGAACTTTTGTCTTTTCTTTTTGTCTACTGTTGCATTAGCTTTAACTAAATAAGGAATGTTAACTTAGAGTCTTTCTTCCTTTGTTAAGGCCTATTTTGATATAAGAAAAGGTCTGTCACCCTTTTCAAATATCCTTTTGTCTTCATGTGACAGAACAGCGTGGGCAGGCTGAGCAGTTCAGTTTTCCATTTTGTCTTCGACTTTGTAAACTGATCTTTTAGCCAAAAACAATACATGAGGACTTGGAAACATATTCCATAGAATGTTTAGCCTGTTCACAAAGAACAGGTTTTGTTCACAAAGAACAGAACACTTGTAAACTGCCCAAGCTACTCGCCAGTGTAGAGCAGCGTTGACAGTTTATGTCCAGCCTGTTCAGCAGTATGAACAGCTTGGACAAACTGTCTTTGTTGCAACACATGCAACATATAGAACAGCTTTGGACTGATATTGCAAATGATTTTCAGGTTTCAATAAGGCATATAACATGCCTTAAATTCAACCTTCAAATGCATCAACAGGTTTGATTAAGAATCTCCCCCTCAGATGCAGAACAGGTTTGACTGAGGCCTTTTTGTGCCTAACAATCTCCCCCTATTTGCAATAACCAGTCTAAGCTGGCCTTATCAAAAATCACTATATATTTTTACAGTACATTTGCTGAAATAAAAATACAACATCAAAGTAAAGTAAAAGATCAGTTTATATATACACTGATTCTTGATTACATAACACAACACATGTTTTTACAAAAGTACAACTGATGTATATTACAACTGATGCAAAAGAAAAATTACAACTTATGTAATTAAAGTACAACTAATGTACAACAGATTTTGGACTGTTTGTGTTGGGAGCAGATAATGGTAAGCCTGTCCAACTGATAGACAGCTTCCATTCTTCACCTACCCTGATGGTAAATGGACTTCAAGATAGTGGTGGTGGCATTCCTTCTTCAAACATTTTCTCCAGGTGCTCTCTGGTTTCATCCAATTCTTCAATTTCAACTCTAAGGAACATAAAATTTGGATGATTGAGCTCTCCTCTTTCATGGAATCCTTTAAGCTGATCCCAAATAGCTGCTCTCCACTTGACGGATTGCTTAAAAGAGTTTGACAGTCTGAATGCCACAAGCTGTTTGAGGCCTACTTTGTGAAGATCAGATGCTCTTTGAAAGCATTTCTTCTGTGTCAGGGGATCCAAAAAAAATACCCCTAGCTCAGGCTCTTCAATCAGCTTGCCATCTTCAAATTCTACTACTTTAGGCAGACTGTGGTTTACTCCTTTGATTTCTACAGCGATATCACCCTGTTCAATCATAATGAGGAGTTCCTCCAGCTCAGTATCCTTCCTTGTCCTCCTCGCCTTTATCTTAGGTTGTGTCACATAGACACCTTCACTAACTTCTTTTGAGATCAGGCCAAGATCCTTCACTCTTTCCATCAGCTTTTTGACATATGCCCTGACTGTCTTAGCCGTTTCTAACTTAGATTCGCTCAGAGCAACTGCCAACTCAACCCATTCCCTGTACCCCATATGTGTAACATCAGTGTAGTCATAAGTGTCCAGTTCTGGGCCTGTTGCACCCATCCTGGTTATTTTTAATTTCCACTGACTGCCTTTTCTTGATATAGGAACAACTTTTACAATTGCTTCCTTGGCAAGCCTTCTGCCAGCTACATCCTGAAACTTTTTCCTTGCCAAGTTGTCAAAATAGAATTGGGCCCTTGCAGAGGATGCTTGTTTTGTTTTGGTCACAGAGACCAGAGCACCCTTAACCTGTTCACTTTCCTTTTCACCTGCTGATTCCTTAGCAGCTTCCATCAGTTTCTTTTGCACATCCAGAGAGGGCATTTTGATTTTACTTGCCTCTTGAATTGCAAAAGTTTGGCAGCTTTGGCAGAGACCTCTTCTTTTCTTAGAGCTTCCAGGGCTTGAAGTTGTTCATCCCTAAACTCAAAATACTTGTCCAAGGGAAGACCTATTTCCTTGGCCCTGGCTTTGTGAAATTTGAGGTCTGCTGCTTTCTGCTGTTGAAGATCAACTGCTGCTTTTTCTTTTCCTTTAGCTGCTATAGTAATAGCAGCTTCAGGAAATTCGTCTTCTTCTTCTTCTTCTTGTAAAATTAGATGCCTCCTTCTGCTGCTTGGCCTGTCCTCAGGAATGAATTCATCCCCCTTAGACTGAGCAGGGTTTGGAGATTTAGCCTGAGTAGGCGGAGCAACTTGGGAAGCACCTTCCATTGTACCTGTAGTTGATGTCCCTGTTGGTTGACCAGTGGGTATTGTAGGTACTGATTTCTCCTTAGGAGAAGAAGTTTTCTCCCCCTTAGACTTAGTCTTCGAGGCAAATGACTTCTCCCCCTTTGAAGGAGATGCACCAGCACCTTCAACACCTGGTCTGCCTGAAGACACATAGTCAGCAGGCTTGCCAGCAGTTTTGGCAACAGGCTTGGGGCCAACCAGGCTAGTCACTAAGAAAGCCAGGTTGTCCTTGACCTCTGCAAGTTGGGAAAGACAGGTTTGAAGAGAAGAGGTGTGGGTATCAGCAAGGGAAGTCAGCTTGATGATGTTTTCTCTATCAGAAGCTGTGAACAACAAACTTTGAAGTTGTGCAAGATGTAGTTCAAGAGAATCTTGCACATCAGCAAGGTTTGATGACACAGAATTGGATAGAGAACCAATAAGGATATTCAAGCTGGCCAGAGTGGCAAGAAGTGTAGAAGTGCAAAAAGTTAGGAGAGATGACAGCTGTTGAGATATAGCTGCCATTGAGGACACTGAGTCCTGTTGGAGTGAAAGAATAGAGGAAAGGGAAGTAGAGACACTTTGCAGCTGTGCAGTGAGTGCAAGCAGCTGTGGAGATTTGTCAGGTTGTGTAGTGGCTGGGAAGGAATCTTTGAACAAATCAAAGAATCCCTTAAGCTGTTCAGACACAGAGTCTGAAATGAGAGAGGGTAGAGAGGACATAGATGATTCTAAAGAACTAACTTTGTTGGTCAGCAAGGAAAGCTGATCCTTCAAAGGCAGGTCTTTAGGGGATGGAGGTGTATGAGTGGATTGCTTGGAGTGAGTAGATGGTGATGAAGAGGATGAGGCTGGTGTATGAGGATGTGATGGAGAAGGAAGAGGAACAGTTGAAAGAAGCTCCATAGCCTGAGCAAAAGTAATGTGGACCAACTTGGAGGGGTCAAAGGGTCATTCAGCAGTGGCAGTAGCTGCATCATTAGGAGAAGGGGTTGATGTTGGGGGCCTTTCAGATGCTGCTTGTGTTGCAACACCTTCATTAAGGCCAGTGGGTGTTCCCTCTGCAGTGCCTTGGTGTAAAAGCACCCCATCATGGGGAGATGGGATATGCATTTCAACATCAGCAGTGGTGAAACCTGCTGATGGAGTTTGCATAGAAGGGGCAGCCTCACCCAAGGGATGGAATGTTCCCTGAGGTTCATCAGCTTGGGTTGTTGGTCCCTCAGCAGCTGTTTGGTGTAGAACAGCTGTATCATAGGGAGCAGAAATTTGAGGCTGAGCTGCTGATTGGTCTATACCAGCAGGGTGGACACCTCGTGCAGACTCAGGGTGTAGAGAAGTTTGAGGAGGGGACAGTGTGGACATAGTATGGAGTGGAGAGGGCTCCTGTCTTTCAATATTCTCAGCCTCTTGGGAGGTTGGAATAGTTGAGGTGGCTATCTCCATTTGTACAACTGGCTCCTAGTGGGAGGAACCAGAGGGTCTAAGTTGACTCTGGGTGGACTCAGGTTGGAGTGAAGCAGGCTCCAATTGTGATGAACCTTCTCCCAAAATAAGAGAGGCAGCAGGGGTGGCTTCTCTTACAACTGAACCCTGTTGTGAGGGAACAGAGGAGCTGGTTGTTGGGGCTGATTTCCTTTTGGCTAGAGATTTGCGTTGGTATTGGATGGATGAAGTGGGTGATTGTGGAGAGGTGATAGGTTCTGTTTGGACAGGGTGTGAGACTGGGTCAGGAACAGGTGGGTTGGCCTGTTCCCTTCTCTCAGGTGCCACAGAGGCATCAGCCACAAAGGCTTCAGGTTCAACAGATGAACCAGGGTGAGGAGCCTGCTCCCCCTCAGCCACAGAGGCCAAGGAAGCAGACTCAGACTGAGCTATTTTGGCCTTTTTGTAGACAGGCCCAGCTTTAGTGGTTGCCAGGGTCCTTTTGACAAGCTTGGCCCTGGCTTTGGATTTTCCCTTGGGAGCAGGTTCAGGATCCACCCTCACATCAGAGGGTCCTTCCACTAATCCTAACATCCTCCTCATTGGTGTTGACAGAGGAGGCTCATTGGGTAGAACAGGAGTATAAAACACTCTATTCCCTATTACAGGGAATGCAGCAGTCTTAAGTAAAGGCTGAGAGGAATATAATTGCTCACCACAATGATGTTTGAAGATGAGGCTCAAAAACCTTGGATACCGAACAGCAGCTGGACGGTTTTCTTGTTGTACCATGTTCCTCAAATTCAGAAAAATCCATTTGGCCATGTCGATTGTTGTCCCATCCACCAGCTGTAGAACAATGGGGACTTCATCACGGCTTAGTTTGTCGAATGAACCAACTTTACTTCCAAAGCACATTACCACCGAGGCAAATAGAAAACTGTAGGTCGGAGACAGGTCCTTCATAAACAATGTTGCTCCGAATTTGGGTTTTGTACACCACAGAAACGTAGCAGATTGCCCATTTGATCATCTTCAGGCTGAGGCATGTCATAGGGGTCAGCAGTTGGTAGATGAAGAACCTTCCTGAGAAGATCAGCTGTGATCTCAATGGTCTGAGTCCCATTGAGAATAGTCCCTTTTATGACTTTGGTGTTAGGGTTGTAGGCACAAGTGTATCAAAACTCGTACACCATTTCTTGGTACAGGACACCAGGAGTGGCAGTCATAGCATAGTTCAACAGATGAACTTTGAGAAATTCGACCATCTGTTCATAACCCTTCCCAACATAATTTTTGGGAATAGTGAGGTTAGCAATGTAGTTAGTGGGTTTGATGGTCAGTATTGTGGTAACTGATGAGTGTTTAACTACATCATCACCAACGAACACCGGAAGAAAGGGATTGTTTCTTTGAGCCATTTGTGAAGGATTTGGGTTTAGAGAAGCAGAAGACACTTAGTCGATTTAGGGTTCTTGAGGATTTCTGGAAATAGTGAGGAAGACGAAGATGAAACAGTAGGAGGTATTTATAGAATTTGAATGTGAGTGGGTATGAGAGAGAAACATTTGGGCGGTTGATTTGAAAAAGTCGTTAACGGAAAACGAAACGGTTGTCCATGTCAGACCGTTTGTCAGACCACTTGAGCCCTTTTTAATCACTAACACACGTAACCCACATTATCCGCAGTAATTAAGTTAAATAAAAACAAAAAATAAGTAACTTAATTGTGAAGAAAGGTAGTTAAAAACTGTTGGTCTAAGCTGTTGGTCAAACCTGTTGAGCAGGGTCATCACAAGCTGTTCACTCTTCAAGCTGTTCCCTCAACCTGTTCAGCCATGTAGGAACAGGTTGTGTTCAATAGCTGATCAGGTTACAAGACAATGTCTTGTAAATCAGTGTGAAGGAATGAGCAGAGTGGAGAATGGACCATCAGAGCAGGCTGGACGAGTAAACTGTTTTTGTTCAGCCTGTTGTATGTTCAATCTTTTCAAGAATTTCAGAAAAATGGCTAAGTACAGAATATGCATAACCTGTTCTGTCTAAGCTGTTCTGAGAAACTTGAGCAGTGGGAGACATACAAAGTCTTAGACCTTTGAGGACACTTAGTCACTTTTGTTTAACATGCCCAGCTTGCTGACAAGGTAATTAAACCTGGTTTCATCAAGAGGTTGGTGAAAATGTCTGCAAGCTGTTCATTTGTGGAAATAAAACTTACCTCCACATTACCTTTCTGAATGTGATCCCTGATGAAGTGATGACTGACTTCAATATGCTTTGTTTTTGAATGAAATACTGGATTGTTGGAAATGGATATGGCACTTGTGTTGTCACACAGAATAGGAGTTTTCCTATACACAAGCCCATAGTCTTCAAGCTGATGCTGCATCCACAGAATCTGCCCACAGCAGCTTCCAGCAGCAATGTACTCAGCTTCAGCAGTAGAAGCAGACACTGAGTTCTGCTTCTTGCTACACCAACTGATCAACTTACCACCAAGAAGTTGACATCCACCTGTTGTGCTTTTCCTATCTAGCCTGCAGCTTGCAAAATCAGAATCTGAATAACCTGTTAGTTCAATGCTTGAGTCATTGGGATACCAAAGACCCAAACATGATGTGTCCTTCAGGTATCTGAAGATTCTTTTAACAGCAGCTAGATGAGATTCCTTTGGGTCAGCTTGGAACCTAGCACACAAACAGGTGTCAAACATAACATCAGGTCTACTAGCAGTTAAATATAGCAAGCTCCCAATCATACCTCTGTAAGCTGTTACTGAAACAGCTTTGCCACTGGCATCAGCATCCAATTTTACATTGGTTGCCATTGGGGTTTTAATAGGAGAACTTTGATCAAATTTAAACTTTTTCAAGAGATCTAAAGTATACTTTCATTGATTTATAAAAATTCCAGTTGAGGTTTGTTTAACCTGTAATCCTAGAAAGAAAGTAAGTTCTCCCATCATACTCATTTCATATTTGGATTTCATGAGTAATGAAAAGTTCTTGCATAGCTGCTCATTGGTAGAACCAAATATTATGTCATCCACATAGATTTGAACAAGCATAATATCAGACTTCACCTTCTTTATGAACAGTGTGGTATCCACTTTACCTCTAGAATACCCATTGCTCATAAGAAATTCAGTAAGAGTGTCATACCAGGCTCTAGGGGCTTGTTTGAGACCATAGAGAGCTTTGCCCAACTTATAGACAAAACCTAGATGTTGTTCATTTTCAAAACCTGGAGGCTGCTTGACATAAACTTCTTCTTGCAGCTTCCCATTCAAAAATGCACTCTTCACATCCATTTGAAATACCTTAATGCTCTTATGAGCAGCGTAGGCTAGATACAAACGAATTGCTTCTAGCCTGACCACAGGAGCAAATGTCTCATCATAGTCAATTCCTTCCTCCTGTCTATAACCCTGAGCAACCAGTCTTGCCTTATTTCTAATGACATGACCTTGCTCATCCATCTTATTCCTGAAAACCCATTTAGTGCCAATTATAGTTTTGCCTTTAGGAGCAGGGACCAGCTTCCATACCTTGTTTCTCTCAAACTGATTGAGTTCTTCTTGCATGGCAGTGATCCAGTTGGCATCTTTTAGTGCGTCATCCACCTTCTTTGGCTCCATTAGTGAAACAAAACTTGTTGAACATGACTGACCACTGTTGAACATATCAGCAGAGGAACCAGGAAAATCAGCATTGATAGGTTCAGGACATGCAGTTGTAATTAAGTCCGTACACTTATTCACACAGGGTGTATTAACATTATCATCATCATGCCCATCATGGTTAACAGGTTCCACACTGGATGTAGTGGAAGCTTTTGAGTCCTCTTCACTATTTGAATGCATGAGATCATCAAAGTTTAATTCTCCTGAAACTGATTCAGGAACAGCTTTGGTGGAGGCATTCTTGGACTCTTCAAAGGTGACATTGATAGAGTCATCTATCACCTTTCTTTTGTTGTTGTACACTCTGTAGGCTTTGGAGATAGCAGAGTAGCCAACAAACACACCTTCATCAGCTTTTGGTTCAAACTTTTCGAGTTGGTCCCTTTGATTCAGAATGAAGCAGGGACACCCAAACACATGAAAGTAACTGACATTTGGCTTCCTCCCTTTGAGCAGCTCATAGGGAGTCTTGTTGAACCTTTTCACCACTAAGGATCTGTTTTGGGTGAAGCAGGCAGTTTTAACATCTTCAGCCCAGAATGATGAAGGTAAACCAGATGCACACAGCATGGTTCTAGCAGCTTCAATGAGAGTTCGGTTTCTCCTTTCAGCAACTCCATTTTGTTGTGGAGTTCTTACAATTCCTGAATTCAGTACTATTCCTGAATTCAGTACTATTCCTGAATTCAGTACTATTCCTGAATTCAGTACTATTCCTGAATTCAGTACCATGATCACTTCTAAGCTGCTTCACTTGGGCAGAGTTCAGCATTTCCATCTTTTTTACAAAACCAATAATTTCTCTAGCAGCCTCTCCTTTGCTCTTCAGGAAGATAACCCATGTGTACCTGGAGAACTCATCAACCATTACTAGAGTATATCTTCTTCCTCCTAGACATGGGACATTGATAGGTCCAAACAAGTCCATATGGATTAAGAAGAGAGGAGTATCAATAGAAAAATTATGTTTGGATTTACAAGATGATTTTCTCTGCTTGCCTTTCTCACAAGCTGTGCAGAGTCTATCGTTAGCAAAAGTTATAGAAGGCAAACCTGTCACTAGCTCTTTCTTACAGAGTTTGTTGATGTTCTTGAAGTTCAAATGTGACAGCCTTCTGTGCCATAGCCAATTTAGATCTGCATTTGTCCTTGTGAGAAAACAGGTTTCAGTTGTGGGATCAGCAGATTGCATGTCCACAACATATACACCTTTCTTTCGTTGAGCACACAACACAACTTTGCCTTGGGGATCCAATATGTAACCCAGGTGCTCATCAAAGTTAACCTTGTAGCCAGCATCACACAGTTGACTTATGCTAACAAGGTTATGTTTCAGCCCAACCACATAGGCTACTCTTTTGAACACTGCAGCACCAGCTTTAAGAGTCCCTCAGTGGATCCCTGTACATTGTAACCAAATGTGACTTTTGGCCCTTTTTCAGGCCTGAGATCACTCAGCAGGTCCTTACAACCTGTCATGTGCCCTGAGCAGCCATTGTCCAAGTACCAAACCTGGGATGGTTGTTTTTCCTTATACATCATTGTAGGGTTTCAGTTCTCCAAGCTGCTAAAAGCTTCAGCTTCAGCCAAATCCTGTTTGAAGTTGCTTGTTGATGGGACATCAGTGTTGGCCATCAGACAGTGATTGTCTTCTTCATCAGATGATGAATCAGACTCCTCCCAGTCACAAGTCTCTGCCATGAGTCCCTTTTGCCGGTTGGAAACCACTGAGTTTTCCAACTTCCTCAGCTTAGCCATGGCCATAAGGTACTTAACCTTATAGCCATCATCCCTGTTTGTCTTGTGGGGTTTGGATGACTCACCAACAGCTTTTGACACACAGTCAGCAGCTATGTGACCATGTTTGCCACATTTGAAGCACTCAGCTTTGGTCTTATCAAATGCCTTCTTTTTAACAGCATTTGAGCTTCCCTGCAGCATGTTTCTTCCGAACCTGTTCTTGTTGAACCTTTTGACAAGCATGGCTATCATTTGCTCATCATCCAGTTCAGCAAGATCTGCATTGTCTTCCTCATCAGACATTTCCTCCTTATCATCAGCCTGTTGATCAGGTTGAGCGAACACATCACTCACTTGACTTACAGGTTGTCTCACACTAGCCACAAAGGCTGCACCTTTCTTAGATATTTCCAAGGCATTTCTCTTCTGTTGCCTTGACTGCTCATCATTCAGTAAGGATCCATACAGGCTAACAAGATCCATACTTTTGATGGTACCTGAATTCCTTAAGATTGTAGAAAAATAATTCCATTCTTCAGGCAGGATGTCTAAGAATTTGTTTACCAAGGTTAGGCTGTCCTTGGTGATCCCAACAGCTTTGAGATCATTTACCAGAGCAGTAAACCTGGTGTAGGTTTCAGTGAGGGTCTCCTTTGGTTTTGCAAAGAAGAGTTGATACTGTCTAACAAGATTATTAATCCTGTTGTCTAGTGTGATTGTGGGTCCATCATAGACGGTACACAAAGTATCCCACATCTCCTTTGCAGTCTTCATCTTCTCAACCTGTTTGAACACACCATCAGGCAGAGAGATGACCAGGTTATTTCTTGCCTTTGCATCAAGAGCCACCAGTCTTTTGTCTTCATCAGACCATTGAGCTTTTGCTTTCTCAAATGTTCTGA
Organism: Centrapalus pauciflorus; assembly: GCA_020465985.1. Lineage (NCBI taxonomy): Eukaryota > Viridiplantae > Streptophyta > Magnoliopsida > Asterales > Asteraceae > Centrapalus > Centrapalus pauciflorus. The sequence goes on from JAANYP010004243.1 coordinate 64,525, forward strand.
TTTCAGGAGCAGCTCCTTCAACAGCAGGAGTTATGGTTGTAACAGATGTTGGCACATAGGGACCCTCCATTACAATCTCTGGTAGTTGCACATCTAGATTCTCTAAGTAGAGCATCATTCTGCACTTCCAACCAGAGAAGTTCTGATGATTGAATTTTGGAGGTTTTCCTATTGAACCATTCTCATAGTATGAGGAACTTACAACACTGTTGTCCATGAAAACTTTAGGAGAATGAGAGATCTAGAATGACACACACTCTAAACTGCTCTGATACCAGTTGTAGGTCCCGAAAGGTTTCCCAAGTATATAGCCTTAAGCTGTAGAGGGGGGGGGGGTGAATACAGCTATTTAAAAACTACACACTCTTTTCTCAATGTTTGTATGCATTATTAACATAATTTAATTACAAACAGGCTTGAATGCGGAAAGGTTCAAGCTGAGATGACAGATACAACAATATGTTAACTAATCTAAGACAGACTTAAACTAGTTACAATGAATACACTCATTAAGAATTACTCACTATGTTTGCAAGACTCAAGGAAACAGCTTGAATAAGAACAGCTTAGACACCAAGCACTGTTTTATTCAAGCAGACTTGCATGCATGAAAGACACACTTGAATGCACGTTCACTCTTGGCTTCAGTACTTAGCTTTTTTTTGGCTTATCCTTTCAATCCTTAGAAGTTTCCTTTTATACTCTCTCAGAGGATCTAAGAGAACCTGCTTCATTGGACTAAAGGAAAAAGGGAAAGTCTTGTTGAAAAGACAACATAAACTTTTCTGCACATTCTGAAAAGCAGACTTGTCTTCATGTGTGCAGAACTTTTGTCTTTTCTTTTTGTCTACTGTTGCATTAGCTTTAACTAAATAAGGAATGTCAACTTTGCATCTTTCTTCCTTTGTTAAGGCCTATTTTGATATAAGAAAAGGTCTGTCACCCTTTTTCAAATATCCTTTTGTCTTCATGTGACAGAACAGCGTGGGCAGGCTGAGCAGTTCTGTTTTCCACTTTGTCTTCGACTTTGTAAACTGATCTTTTAGCCAAAAACAACACATAAGGACTTGGAAACATATTCCATAGAGTGTTTAGCCTGTTCACAAAGAATAGGTTCTGTTCACAAAGAACAGAACACTTGTAAACTGCCCAAGCTGCTCGCCAGTGTAGAGCAGCGTTGACAGTTTATGTCCAGCCTGTTCAGCAGAATGAACAGCTTGGACAAACTGTCTTTGTTGCAACCCATGCAACATATAGAACAACTTTGGACTGATATTGCAAATCATTTTCAGGTTTCAATAAGGCATATAACAGGCCTTAAATTCAATCTTTAAATGCATCAACAGATTTGATTAAGAATCTCCCCCTCAGATGCAGAACAGGTTTGACTGAGGCCTTTTTGTGCCTAACAGCTTCATATGGACTTCTGTGGACCAATGAGAGTACAAAGTATAAACAAGAAAAGATATGTGTTGGAAATAGTCGATGACTACTCCAGATACACATAGGTATTCTTCCTACGTTCCAAATCTGATGCTACCGAGATAATAATTGACTTCATTCACAGTTTTCAAGTCAAGTTGCAGCTCTCAGTTCAAACCATCAGATCAGATAATGGGACAGAATTTAAGAACAAATCTATCGAGTCTTTTCTAAATTCTGTGGGAATAACACATCAATTCTCAGCAGCTCGCACTCCACAGCAAAATGGTGTCGTTGAACGAAGAAATCGCACACTAGTGGAATCTGCAAGAACGATGCTGGCATATTCAAACCTTCCGTTATTCCTTTGGGCTGAAGCTGTAGCAACGGCTTGTTTTACGCAGAACAGATCCATAATCGACAAAAGATTCTGAAAGACTCCGTACGAATTAATAAAGAAACGAGTACCTAATGTCAAATTTTTCCGTGTATTTGGATGCAGGTGTTTCCTATTAAATGACAAAGACAATCTGGGAAAATTTAGTCAAAAAGTTGATGAAGGCATCTTCATTGGTTATTTGAAGGAGTCTGTAGCCTTCCGAGTTTACAACAAGAGGACCGAGACAGTCAATGAAAGCGTAAATGTCAAATTCGATGAAGGCGTTGTAATGGCTTCTGAACATACCAGTTCAGGACCCGATCTTAACAAGCCGACTTCTATGAAGTCATTTGAACAGAGTGCAGATAATTCTGATTTAAATAAACTGTTTGAGATTTTTTATGAAGACTACTTTGAACAGCCCAAACCTAATGTGTCAAATTTGGTGCCTGACAGGATTACTGAAGATCTAGTCGTAGTCTCAGATTATTCTCACCAACCTATTTCAGAAAAAACTGGAGAAGCTTCAACGACAGACGTACACTTACCAGTGGACAGTGTACTACCCATTCAACCTCCAGTATCTTTTGAAACCCCCTTACCTTCGGAAAATTCAGAAACCCCGATCTCAGTAGATATACCATCAACTTCAGAATCTAACCCCCGAATTCCCTATCTAGACTTAAACCCCAATCAAGATCAACTTCAACCTTACCCACATACCTTTAAGTGGACAAGGAATCACCCAACTTAAAACATCATAGGTGATCCTTCAGCATCAGTCAAAACCAAAAGATTAACCATGAATGAGTGCTTATTTTCAAAAATTCTGAGCAAAATTGACCCAAAAAATGTTGAAGAAGCTCTTCTGGATGCTGATTGGATTGTGGCTATGCAAGAAGAGTTGAATCAGTTTGAAAGGTTGAAGGTCTGGAGATTGGTGGAGCGACGATAAGACAAAGCAATCATTGGCACGAAGTGGATTTTCAAGAATAAGAAGGATGAACATGGTGTCATCATTCATAACAAGGCTCGCCTCGTCGCCAAAGGATACAGTCAGCAAGAAGGGATTGATTACGATGAAACATTCGCTCCAGTTGCCAAAATAGAAGCTATTATGATGTTTTTGGCTTTTGCTGCTCATAAAAAATTTTACAGTTTATCAAATGGATGTAAAAACTGTGTTTCTAAATGGGGAACTGACAGACGAAGTATATACATATCAGGCCGAAGGGTTTACTGATCCTTCGAAACTTGATCATGTATATATTTCGGATAAATCCCTGTATGGCCTTAAACAAGCGCCTCGTGCTTAGTATGACGCACTTTCAACATACTTGTTGAAATGTGGATTTAACTAAGGTGCAGTGGATACGACCCTGTTTATACAACGTCAGGGTCCAGATATTATAGTAATTTAAATATATGTAGATGATATAATATTTGGGTCTACTAATCCAGAATTTTACAAGAAATTTGCTTTCTTAATGTCCCGAAAATTTGAAATGAGCATGATGGCAGAAATCAATTTTTTCTTGGGTTTACATGTGAAACAACTGACTGACGGAATTTTCATCAATCAGTCCAAATATATTCAGTACATGTTAAAGAAATTTAACATGGTCAATAGTACTCCTATGAAAACTCCCATGGCTCCGGATTCCAAATCCAAACTCGATGAGGACATTTCAGGGAAACCTGTAGATGTAACTCATTATCGAGGAATAACCGGGTCATTAATGTATTCAACTGCAAGTAGACCTGATATTATGTTTGCTACATGTGTTTGTGCTAGGTATGAGGCACATCCAAAAGAATCACATTTGGCTGCTACCAAAAGAATCTTAAGATACCTAAAGGGAACACCAAACCTTGGTTTGTGGTATCCCTGGGAATCATCATTCACTTTAACTGCCTTTTCTGATGTTGATCACACTGGTGATAAAATGGACAGAAAAAGCACATCAGGAGCAGTTCAATTTTTAGGTGACAAACCCGTCTGCTGGTCATCCAAGAAACAACACTGTGTTTCACTATATACAGCCGAAGCTGAATATGTTGCCGTATCGTCGTGCTGTTCTCAAGTGTTGTGGATGAAGATCCAACTCTGTAACGACCTAAACTTTAATCCATGACAATTAACAAAGCTTAACGTTAATTTGGACGTTAAGATGAAATTTGTAAAACAAGTAATAAATTGTTATTTAGTTAATAAAAGTCAAGTGTGTTCTATTGATTTAATAGAAATAAAAGAAAACTAATTTATGTGTTAAAGTGGGAAAAATTTAAGTTTGAGGGTTAAATTAAGTATTTGTCAAACTCAAAAATATAAATAACTCAATTCTTTCATTTAAGTATTTTATCACCAAATTGAGACATCAATTTTCTGCTCTATTTCTCTCAAGTCACGCTCCTTCATCATCATCAAGAATCACAATTCTTGCAAGTAAAATTCAAGATTCAAGACACCAAGCATCAATATAATGAAGGTTTAAAGGTAATTTCCATTGAATTGAAACCTCATTTTATGTATGGATGTTGTTATAGTAACAGGACAAAAGTCCAAGAGATGAACCCTAAGTTTATGATGCATAATCAACAAAATAAATGAACAAATGATGTTTCAATTACCAAATAAAAGACATGCATGAGATTTTCTAGTAATTAAAAAGGTATGTATGCATTTCTGAAAATTTAATTGAAGTAAAAAAATGTGTGCGTATAGTGTATGTAATTATGTGCCTTCTTCATTTAAAGTATCAATACTCCTTTAATTCTTTTGTTTTGTTGCTAAAAAACAAAGAAATTCAAGAAAGGAAAACGTGTGTGCAGTGTATGTGTGTTTGCATGAGGTTTCTGTAAAACTTGCACAGTACCGAGACCATCCATAATATCGAAACCATGAACCATTTCAGAGACCACCACCGAAACCATATATATATTGAGAATTTCAGCAAGAAACCGAAACATATATATAAAGTACCGAAACCTTCCAGGTTTCGGTAAACACTCTGAAACCCACCACCAAACCTGAAAACTATCGAGACCCACCATGCAATACCGAAACCTTGAAAGGTTTCGGTTATTCCAAACCAACCGAAAGCATAGACCAATACTGAAACCAGAGAGAAGACTGAAACACTCTCAGAACCGAGACCCACGTGAAAGAAACAGAAAACTACTGAGACCTCTTTAAAATTCTGAAACCTTTTATGCAATACTGAAACCATTAAAAGGTATAAAGCTTATACCGAAACCATGATGGTTTCGGTAGTTTTATTACCGAAACAAGCCAAAAACAGTCACAGCAATTGGATTTTTCTGCAAGAACCTAATACATGAGTGCAGTGTGTGTACTTTGGTATGTGTGTGTGCGCTGTAAGTCACAACAGAAAACAACACAATAGCCTTTCATTTCCTTTTTGAATTGCATAAAAAGAGTATGTGAGCATAGTGTGTGCAGAATTGTGTGTGCAGTGTGTGCACACTATGTGTGCAGAATTATACAGCTATGTATGTGTGTATCGATATATATATATATATATATATATATATATATATATATATATATATATATATATATATATATATATATATATATATATATATAAGTAGGTGTGTGTGTGTGCAGAGAATATGTGTTTGTGTGTATCGGATTATATAGAATCAGAATACATAATAATCAGCAGCTCTTTTTATTTCTTTACTTTTGGTATGCAGCCTTGTGGTAACACATATACTTATATGTATTAAATTTAAAGTATGGGGATTTATGTATGTGATCATGAATTATTAAAAATCAATAAAAGTTTATGTCAATAAATGCAAGTTTTTATAATCATATATCACTTATATTCCATTTTAATAAGGCATCATGATTTATACATATTATTGATCATATGTATAAGAGAATTGAGCATATAATACATTTGAAAGCATATTATGTTCTTATTTTATGAAATAGTACCATGATCAAGCATAAATATTTAAGTCAAAATACATACAAATATGGGGACATTTAATCATCAAATAAGTTCCGAAATGTTCTTACATGTTTTAATGTAGAATTCTAATGAGCAAACGAAAGCTAAGAAAGATTTAATAAAATCACACATGTCCATGAAAAAGGACATAAAGCCTTATGAGTTATCTAAATCATGTCAAATACAAGTTCTGAGTTGAATGATAATTTAACAGAGTCTAATATCACATGATAAATGATTTAAGAAATAGTTGACCATATTCATCTCAATATAGTCAAATATGAGACTTTGAGATTAAAAGTCAACGAATGAATACTGAATATACTATAGATGAATCAAAGGCTAATAAATATCAGAAATGATATGAATAACAGATTGAGTAACAAGCAAAGCTAAAAGACATTAAAGAGCATCAGTGAAGGCTATAGCAAAGTGGCAAGCGTCTGTAAACCTGATATAAGTCAGATAGTAGTTCTAACCCACTACAGATTGTGAGCAAACAGAGCCAGAGCCAGAAAGTACAAATAACCAGTAACTGTGAGTTGTAGATTTCACTTTAACTGCATATTATGTGAATTGAGACTTTTGTTGCATGATTCTGATTTATTTGACATTCTGATCTTGAGCTTATTGATATATTGTCATAGTATATTTACTATGATTTGTTGAGCTGAGTATTTCTTCTTATAGATTCGATTTTTTTGACGAGTCATTTGATTGTTAAGCTTAACACCATCACTATTGCTCAGTGTTGGGTTAATGTTAGGCTTATGATGTGCTGATTTACGTGATGAAAGCACAGAGGGTAGCTAGAGCTGAGCATTCCGATGATATCCATATAGAGCTTTTACTGGTAGCTAGCCCAGTACGTGGCTGATCCCCACTAATGATGCGTGTGTATGGATTTATCATCATCCGAGCATTCCTTATGAATTTGTCTAAAAGTCTCAAGAGCAACAACAGTTTTATAACTTGGAGCTGAGAAAAGTCGCGCATCAAAAGAGCATTAATTGGCCAATGTCCCTTCGAGATTGAGCCGTGCATGAGCCGAGTGCAGTGCATGTGCTTCCGCGTTCATAATTGCATGTTAAATGTGAAATTCTACATTCTCACTAAGCAAATAAGCTTACCCCGTTGTTGCATTATTTTTCAGGTAAAGGCAAAGGATTGGCTGGACCTAGTTCTTAGGTCAGGACTTGAAAGAGCTTGAAGTGCATTAGAACCTGTTCCAAAACCTTGGTACTTGATTAAAGATAGAGCTTTGGGGTTTGGGCTAGTTTATATTATGATGATTTGATGTTTTAGTCTAGAAGTCTGTGCCTTATACTTAAAATTTATCTCTGTTGTAATTAACTTTTATTCCGCAACTGTTAATTTTATCTTAGTTTCCTGATTGATATTGCGTTGCTACTGGGCCTTGACTTGAGACCTTTGAGAAATCTTGGGTCTCACAAACTCAGACTCTACGGTTTACACTACAAAATATTCCAATTTATTGTGATTCTCAAAGTGCAATAGCCATAGCTTTTAATCCGGTGCAACATTCTAAAACCAAACACATCGACATCCGGTATCATTTTATTAAAGATCATGTAGAAAATGGTAATATAGAATTATATTTTGTACCTACTAAATATCACTTAGCTGACTTGTTTACCAAAGCTTTAGATGAAAAACGTTTTAATTTTTTGGTTTACAAGTTGGGTACGTTGAATAGTTAGATTTAAACATTCAGTAGTTACAAATTATAATTTTAAATTTACATTTTTTATTTTGATTTAAATTTTGATGTTAAACTCATGTAAATTTAAAAGTTTAAATTTTTAGGAGTTTAATAGATCTGGATTGTCATGTGCAGGGGGAGCAGAAAGATATTCTTATCTGATTTTTAGAAATCTGATAAATTTTTATCTGATTTGTGTAGGGGGAGCAGTCATTTAAAAAGAAATATACATCTGAGGGGGAGCTTAACTGCAAACATCAAGGGGGAGCAATTTTGTTTTTTTGTTAAAATTTTAATTTCTTATTATTTTAGTTGTTAAATTTTTTTCACTTTTAGTTGTTTTTTATATTTTTTAGGTATTATTACTTTTATATTTTTTTGATAGTTAATTTTTATTTTGGTAAAATGGGATTTAAAATAAAACTAACATTTTTGTGTGAGTGGGCCGGGTTATTTTTGATATTTAAAATTGAAATTTCAACTATAAAGTTGAAATTCAAAATTCAAACTTACTTTTTCAAAATTCTTGACTACTATTCACCAACCCTCTCATATCACTTTCTTCATCACGAAGTAACATCAACAATCTCATAGAAATCAGATCTTCAACATTTGATTTTAAAACTGTAAGTCCATTTCATAATTTCATGTATTTTTTTCAGTTTATATGTTTCGTTTTAGGTTTCTGTAATCGAATATTCTGCTACATGTGTGTGTTCGTATGAACTTCAGTGTGTGTTAATGGGTTTAGTCATTTGTTGGAGTTCATATGAAATTGAAGGTGTGTTTACATGCGAATTACTATATTGAACTTGAATCTCAAATTTCAGGTTTCATTTCCAAGCACACAGACATTAATTTTGAATTTTCAAGATTCAAAATATTCAAGTTCATAAAACCTGAAAATTGAGATTTTTGGTCTGATTTGATTGTTTCTTGACAATGTTCAGTAAACAAATGTTATTTGTAATCAATTTTCTAGTAGGACTCCATTTTTTAATAAGTGAAAAAGTCCATGGATTGAATTTTTGAAAATATCAGTGTATATGGACTTAGAAATAATTTTTGACATTTTCTCGATTAACAATGTAATCGAGAATGTGTCAAGCTTCATGCGAGTTGAGTGAAGCATCACTCGAGAAACTTATAGTTTCATTCGAGTTGAACCCTTCTTATTTCGAGAAAATCTGTTATGTTATTCGAGTTGGTTCATGTTCAGGACTTACAACATTTTTCTCACATTCTCGTTATATCCTTTCATTCGAGGACACAATATGTGTCATTCGAGTCCACTCATGTTTTAATCGAGTTGGACTAAGAGTTAGTTCGAGAAACTCTAATTGATGATCGATTTGAGTAGTGAAAAGGACTTAGAAACATTTCAATAAAGGTCTCGATAATTCCTTTTATTTGAGAAAACATCAGTTTTAATCGAGTTTGTCATAAATGTCATTCGAGTTGGTTCTTAGGAGCATTCGAGAAAGTTCTTCATCATTCGAGTTCTATACATGTGTCTATCGAGTTGAGTCATACATTATCCGAGAAACTTAACCTTTCACCCGAGTTTCATAATCAAATTTGTCCAAAAGTTTCTAAGTGTTGGGAATCTAATTTTTTTAAAGAAAAATTTCACATTTTTCGAGAAATTTTTTAAATCTGTGTTTTTCTAACATTGGACTCTTAACGATTGACTTTGGAATCCTAACAATAATATTTTAATATTATTGTCTGGAATCCCAATGCTTTAAACAGAAAAACACATATTTTTCTAATTTCTAGCAAAAATGTTTTATATTTCTATTTGCAGGATTTCATTTGATTATCTGTTGAGTCTAACATGTTTATTACTTTTCATAGGTTTCAAATGGCATCACCAGCTCAATCTCAACCCTCAAACTCATCTGACTCCCATTCATCATCAAATCACACCCTTGTTTCTAAACCAGTAAAATCCGTCTCAGTCACCCAACCTTCACCTTCCACTCTCATTCCAGATAATCAACTTGTTAAACTAAAATATTGCCTACCATTTCGTGATTACAACCATCGCCTTGATACTAAAGTCATAAAAGTCAGCCACCCGATTATCGTAGACATTCTTAAAGGTCATCTTTTAGGATATCTACTCCAATACAAACCTTCGATTCCCCAGGTCTATCTTCAACAATTTTGGCACACTGTCAAGTTTGTCCCAGCTCATGGTAACCATCACTTTAAGGTTACCATCGATCAATTCAAGACAAAAATTACATTAGCCAGATTGAGGGACAATTTGTTTTTACCTCGTCGTATCGATATAGTGAATTTCCCAGAGTTAGCCGATTTCGAAGATTTTGTATCTGATGACGAACTTGTACATGATCTAATTTGTCTGGGTTACTCAAAGCCACTACCAAAGAGTTCTAAATTCCATAGAAATGGACTTAATGGCGAATGGTACACACTTTTTGGCATCATAAACCGATGCATGACGTCAAAACATACTGGGATTGACAGATGTAGCATTCACTGTCTGAGAATGTTTCATGGAATCGCGTTCAACAAACACTATGATTACGTGCAATGTATCTGGGAAGATCTGAAGGAGGTCGTGTTAGCAAAAACAACAAATAGATCACAAAAGTTTGTCCCTCTTCGACGATTTATCCAAATTCTGATCAGAGGCATCTTAAGGGGAAATGATAATATTTCTAAACGATCTAATGCTCAAAGGTGCCCTGATTATGTCATGATGAGCTTGCATGAGGTACCTGATTCACCGAACACCAGCATAATGCCAATTCCTGAAGCGTTATTAAAGTATGCTGATCCGGAGAGTGAGCATGTGAGGTTGTATCGCATAGATCAGGATCCTGTAGAAGCTCAAGAACCGGGTTCTCTTAACCAGGGAGCTGTAGGTGAGGAGGAACGTCAGCATGGGGCTGAAGTTCAGGGAAGCCAAGCAGTGAATGAGGGAGTAGTAGTACAAGTGAGGGGTGGTGAGGGAGAAGCAAGCAGCTCCGATTCGGAACGAACACTATCAAATATTCTTGAGGGAGCTGCAGAAGGAGATGATGATGATAATGATGCCAGTACGATCAGTGCCTTCTTATCCCTCCTGGCCTGCTTGCTCTTAAGACCCCGAATGGGATTTGGTGCAAGATTGATCGATATTGTTGAAATAGCTAGAAAGAGTGTGAGGGAGGTTCCTAGCCCAGAATGTTGGGATCAAACCACATTTGTTGTTAGCTCCCAACAGGGAGTTAACATTGAAATACTCAGCATCCCACTGACGACTGCACACCCCACTAGCCACTCAGTCTCCTCCCAATAGGAGACTGTTTCAATTTCTCACCGGGATGAAGCACATTTGCTATCAAAAAATCCTTTGGATTTTACAGATATTGAAAGAAGTACACATCTGCCCGGGTGTACGAATTCCTTTGATGCACAGATTATATAACCTATACACTTTAGGACACTTGAGTCCGCTTCATTTGTTGAAGTGAGTGCAGATGAACTTCGTGTCGTTGCCGAAACAACCTCAGTCACAGAAGCATTTGTTGCTCCGGCACTTGAAGAGGTTGGAAGTCCAGTCGGAGCTACATCCATGCCATCTCTAAGTACTGACCACGCAGACAATTTACACAAGTTCGACTGTCGTGACAACTGGAAGTCTACGTGACCCAGTGGTTAATCTTTCCCCTTTTGTTACAGAATCTTCATTAAATCAAGCTTTGAATGCAGCGGTTGCAGGAGTGAACAGTCATTTAACAGCTCAGTTATCCGAAGAGATGTCGCAGATTACTAATATTCACAAATTCTTAAAGGGCAAGTCTGTAGCTGAAGAAACCGTGAAGCAAAAAGATCCAAATCAGGCTATTGAAGAGCTAAGAGACTTTGTGTATGAACAGTTTGATGAAATGCGAGAACGCATGATGGGTGTGGAGAGCACGGTCATTACAGCCTTGGGGAATTTATCGGAACGAGTCTCTGCAGTTGAACAAACCTATAACGCTCAAGCTTCTGCTCCAAAGCGTAAGCATGACGAGCATGACGAAGACTCCGATGATGCTCCTCATGAGGGGGAGAAGATGAGGAAGCTTGATGAGTCAGGAACTGGAGTTTTAATGATTACGTATCCAGAGAAAGAGATAGAAACCCAAGAAAAAAGAGAAGGTGAAAGATCTAAGGAACCTGTTGATACTCAAGGTGGGTAGGAATTGATTCTTTATGAAGATGTTCCTGTTCCATTGAGCATTTAATCAGAGTTATACAATCTTGATGAATATGATGACTCAGATGATGAAGTTCGTGAACAAATTTCGATGATTGAAGGTGTAGAGAAAGTGGTGGAGATTGAAGAATCTGATGATGATGATGTAATAGAATTGACTATTAGTGCTGTGAGAGCTGAAAGGATAGAAGAAGAAAAAGTTTTGGTTCAAGAAATATTAAAAGATGATATACCTATACCGACGGTTGAAACTCCTGAGGTTACGATACAAGTTAAAGAAGAAGAGGTTGAACCATTTCACGTGGAGAGTTCTATTCCACCGGTTGAAATTGAACTGAATGAAGTAGAAGTAATGGATAGGTTCTTCAACGAATATGTCTTAGCAGATGAATCGAAAAGACAACATCAATTAAGGTTAGAAGCTCAAAAGATTGTACAAAGAGAGATTAATGACATATTGTTTATTCTTAATGAGGAAGAAGTGAGCAAGAAGAAGAAAAAGGGATTAGAGCTTTCGTCAAAGAAATCAGCTGAATATACAAGAAAAAGGAACAAATTGCCATATCTTGAAGATTATCTTGAAAAGAAGATTTTTTTTAAAAGACAAGCTCCATGTAGTTTTCTGAAGCTACTCAGAGTTCTAGAGCCTAACAGACCACATTTGGCTAACTATGCAAGTTTTCTTCAGAATAAAGCTCAACATGTTGATCAAGTCAGGAGTGAATAAAGACTTGTTGATCTGATCAAGATAGAAAAGGATCGCTTTGTGAATATATATTATCTACTTTCACGGTAACAAGATCAGATGGAAACACATACACTATTTACTGAAGCTGACATGTTCTGGATGCACTTAGTTGATATTTAAGATTTGTTTGATGAACTCTGCCGGAACAAAAGGAATGAACATTGTAGGTTTGCACTGAAGACGTTGTGTCATTTTATGCACATCAAACTCGTGCTTATGTCAGTGCAAGACCTTCAAATAGGTGTTGAAAGAGGAATGCGAAATATCAATGTTACTCACCTAATAGAGTTATCAAGTTTGCTGGAGAGTTAAGAGAATTTCAGGTGATAATGGTGAAGAATCCTGCAGTCATGTACAAAGATAAAGATCGAAAGCTGAGGGCCATGAGAAGTATTGAGCTAAACAAGTTTTGTGATGGAACTCTTCAGAAGGTTATGAGTGGATTGAAAGGCAAGTTGGCTGCTGATAAGAAGAGGAAGACGAAGAAAGGAGCTCTAAGTGCCTATGATAAAAAACTCATGGTTGAGTTTATTTCAAAGATTGAATGGAGATTGTCCAAAAGAAAGAGTGTAAGAAGATTTGAAATGAAGTTGGGACTTTCCAAGTGAAGACTTCATCAAAGGAGGAGAATGTTAGATCTTATTTTATTGATGAAATAAAATAAGTCTAGGGAATAAATTGTTAATAGGTCATAGATGTAATTGACTATAATTAGGATTTTGACTTTTGTAAGTGATAGATCTGACATATTAATTCTCTATTTTGCACGGAAATATTTGGGAGAATTTTAGGGCTACAGTGTACGTTCATCTTATTCTCATCTCTGTAATCATTTGATTCTAATCAAATTATTCGGCTAGTGATTCATTTCTTGTTCTTTATTACTTGTGATTAATTGTTGATTGATAATACTGGAATTACAAAATTATATATTTTGTTAAAACGTTATATTACACACACTAATATATATCAAAACGTATCGGCTTAACAATATACATAAATTAAAAATAAGTAATTATATGAGGTAATATATCATATTTTGTTGAATAATATTTTATTCATTTTAAACTTAATTATTTTGTAAGGTTAATATATTTTTAATCAATTATAATTTTTAAGTAAAATATATAAACTTAATATAAACATTTATATGTTTTGATTTAACGAAATGTATATTTTAGTTTGTATATTTTGTAATTAAATCAAAACATAACAGAATAATCAGAATAAAATGAGTAAATTAGTTGTATAAATTAAAATGTATTATAACAAAATTTTATAAATCAAAAATGAATAAAATCCCAAAATAGTTAAAAAAAAAAAGAGATTACACGAGTGCCAATATACGTAACAAATTATTAAATTAAAATGTCCCAATATTTATACTTTTCTCATAAAAAATATAATTGAAAAAAAATATATTAACATAGTTAAACATTTATATGAAAATGTATAAAAGACAAAAATGTATAAATATTTTTACAAATAAAACATAAGATAAATAAAATTTTAATAAATAAATTGTAGGTCCCAAAAAGGTTTCCCTAGTATGTTATTCTAAACTGTAGGGGGGGGGGGGGGGGGGAATGAATACAGCAAATTAAAGACTTAACACACTTTTCTTAATGTTTGTGTATATTATCAACAAGTGTTAATTACAAACAAGCTTGAACTGCGGAATGGTTCAAGCTGAGATGACAAATAAAACAGGTGTTTAACTAATCTAAGACACACTCAGACTAGGTACAATGAATACACTCACTAAGATAAACACATTTTTTACAAGACACAGACGGACAACTTAAATAAGAACAGCTTGGACACATGATACTGTTTTATTCAAGCAGACTTGCATGCATGAATCACTCTTGGTTATCTCACATTCCGTAGAAGCTTCCTTTTATACTCTCACTGAGAATCTATGTGAAGCTTCCTCATTGGACAAGGAGATAGTGGGAAGTCTTTCCAAAAAGACAAAACAACTTTTCTGCTCATTCTGATAAAGCAGACTTGTCTCTACATGAAAGAATCTTTGTCTTTTCCTTTTTGTCTCTATTGTAGAAGGCTTTAACTAAAAGAGGAATGTCAACTTTGAACCTTTCATCTTCTGTTAAGGCCATTTTGATATAAGAAATGGTCTGTCACCCATTTCAAATATCCACTTTGTCTTCATGTAACAGAACAGCGTAGGCAGTCTTTTGCAGCTTCTGTTTTCCACTTTGTCTTCGACTTTGTAAACTGATCTTGTAGTCCAAAACAATAGATGAGGACTTGGAAACATATTCCATAAAGGCTTTAGCCTGTTCACAAAGAACAAGTTCTGTTCACACACTTAGTATTTGTCCAAGCTGCTCAACAGGATAGAGTAGCGTAGACAGTTTATGTCCAGCCTGTTCAACAGAATAGAACAGCTCGGACAATCTGCCTTAGTTGCAACAAATGCAACAAGGTAAACAACTTTGACTAATATTGCAAGTCACTTATCAGGTTTCAATAAGGCATTAACAGACCTTAAATTATACCTTCAAGTGCATCAAACAGGTTTGATTAAAAATCTCCCCCTAAGATGTAAACAGCTTTGACTGAGGCCTTTTTATGCCTAACAATCTCCCCCTATTTGCAATAATCAGTATAAGATGATTCTATCAATAATCACTATATATTTTTACAATACACTTTGCTGACATCAAATGACAACATTTAAGTAAAGTAAAGGATCAGTTTATATATACAGATTTTGATTACAAACAACATATGTTCTCACAAGAGTACAACTAATGTACTAAAGTATATTACAACTTATGTAATAGAGTACAACATATGTACATAAAGTAATTTAACATATTGGACTGTTGATGGTGGGAGCAAGTAACGCCAAGCCTGTCCAACTGATGGACAGCTTCCATTCTTCATCTACTCAGCAGCAGATGGACCTCCAAGCAGTGGTGGTTCTTCTCCTTCGAACATTTGCTCGAAATGCTCCCTGGTTTTTCAATTTCCTCCATTTCATTTCTTAGGAACATGAAGTTGGGATGTTGAGGCTCTCCTCTCTCATGGAACCCTTTGAGCTGTTCCTAGATAGCTGCTCTCCATCTTACAGATTTATTAAAGGAGTTAGCAAGTCTAAAAGTAATGAGCTGCTTAAGACCAACTTTGTGCAAATCTGATGCTCTCTGGAAACACTTTTTCTTTGATAGGGGATCTACAAAAAATACCCCAAGCTCAGGTTCCTCTATCAGCTTGTCTTCCTCATGTTCCACTCCCCTGGGCAGGCTGTGATCTACTCTCTTGATCTCAACAGCTACATCACCTTGATCAATCATTATCAGGAGTTCTTCCAGCTCAGTATCCTTTCTCCTTCTCCTGGCCTTTATCTTGGGTTCAACCACTGAGGTACCCTTGATTTGTTGTTCTGTAATTAGGCCAAGATTCTTAACTCTCTCCATTAACGTTTTGACATATGCCCTGATAATCTTAGCAGTTTCAGACTTAGACTGGATCAGGGCAACTGCCAATTCCACCTATTCTCTGTATCCCATTTGAGCAACATCAGTGTGTTCATATGCTTCCAATTCTGGAGCTTCAGCACCCATTCTGGTTATCTGTAGTTTCCACTGTTTGCCTTCCTTTGAAATGGGAACAACTTTGACAATTGTCTCCTTGGCAAGCCTTCTGTTCGCAACATCAAAGAACTTCTTCCTTGCCAAGTTGTCAAAGTGAAATTAGGCTCTTGCAGAGGAGGATGCTGGCTTAGACTTTGTCATAGAGACTTGAGCACCCTGTTCTTTTTCTCCTTCTCAGCCACTGACTCTTTGGCAGGTTCTAGCAGTTTCCTTTGGACATCCAAGGAAGGCATTTTAACTTTTCTTGCCTCCTTGTATGAAAAGGCCCTTGCAGCTTTAGTAGAAGCTTCATCTTTCTTTAGCTTTTCAAAAGCTCTAAGCTGTTCCTCTTTGTATTTGTAATAAGTCTCCATAGAAACACTCATTTCTTTGGCTCGAGCCTTATCAAATTTCAGTCGAGTAGCTTTGAGGTAGTCAGGGTTTACTGAGGCTTTCTTCTTCCATTTAGCTGTTGTGGTTAGAACAGCTTCAGGTTCCTCTTCCTCTTCTTCTTATGTTTGTTCCAGTATAAAATGTCTCCTTCTGCTTGGCCTGTCCCCAGGAATGGATTCCTCCCCCTTAGATGAAGCAGGGTTTGGAGATCCAGCCTGAGAGGATTGAGCAACTTCTGTTGTTTTGGAGACATCCATAGTAGGTCCTGTTTGTGAAACACCTGCTGCTTGTCCCACTGATGCTGATTTGTCCTTTGAGGGAGATGAAGATTTCTCCCCCTTAGACTTGGTCTTTAAGGCAGATATCTTCTCCCCCTTTGAAGGAGATGGCACATAGCCTTCAACAATGGGTCTGCCTAAAGAAACGAATTCAGTAGGATGGGCAGCAGTTTTGGCAGCAGGTTTGGAGCCAATAAGGTATGTACTAAGAAAGCCAAGTTGTACTTTACCTCTGCAAGTTGGGCAAGACAGGTTTGAAGAGAGGCAGATTGGGAAGTAGCAAGAGATGACAGCTGAGAGGTGGCTTCCCTGTCAGAAGCTGTGAATAGCAAACGTTGAAGCTGTGCAAGATTTAATTCAAGAGAATCTTGCATATCATCAAGGTTTGATGACACAAAATTTGATAGAGAGACTACTAAGGTGTTCAAGCTGGCCAACGTGGAAGGAAGAGTATTTGTGCAAGTGTTAAGGAGAGTTGACAACTGTTGGGAGACAGCTGCCAGAGAGGACACAGAGTCTTGTTGAGTCGATTGAATTGTGGAGAGGGTATTGGAGAGTATTTTCAACTGTGCAGTGAGGGCAAGCAGCTGTGAGGATTGATCAGCTTGAGGAGGAGGGGTTGGAAAGGAAGTCTTGAACGAATCAAAAAATCCCTTAAGCTGAGCAGACACAGAGTCTGATATTATAGAAGGTAGGGAGGTCATGGAGTATTCCAAAGAACCAACTTTGTTGGTCAGCAAAGAGAGCTGATCCTTCAAAGGAAGATCTTTGGGGGATGGAGGAGTATAGGTGGATTGTATGGATTGGGTTGATGGTGAAGAATGGGAATGTGATGATGATGAGGCAGGAGTTTGAGGATTTGTGGGGGAAGGCAGAGAGACTTTAGAGAATAATTCCATAGCCTGGGCATATGTGAGATGGCCCAGCTTGGAAGGGTCAAGAGAACCTTCAGCAGTGGCTATATCTGCATCATTAGGTGAGGTGGTAGGAGTTGGTGGCGTTTCAGATGCTGCTTGTGTTGCAACACCTTCATTAAGACCTGGGGTGGTTCCCTCAGTAACACCTTGGTTTTTAGGCACCTATTCATGGGTAGAGGGGATTTGCATTTCAACATCATCAGTGGTGAAACCTGATGATGGAATTTGCATGTGGGTAGCAGCCTCACCAGAGGGATGATCCAATCCCTCAGGTTCATCAGCTTGGGATGAGGGTCCTTCAACAGCTGCATCACCAGGAGTAGAAGTTTGAGGCTGATCTGCTGGATGGTCTATTCCAATAGCTTTGGCACCTCGTGCAGACTCAGATGGTGTAGGAGAAGTATGAAGTGGAGACTGTGTGGACTCAGTGTAGAGTGGAGTGAACTCCTGTTTTTCAATATCCTCAGTCTGTTGGGAGGCAGGGATAGTGGATGTGGTAGTCTCCTTTTGTACAACTGGTTCATGTTAGGAGGAACCAGAGGGTCTAGGCTGACTCTAGGTTGACATTTGTTGGAGTGAAGCCTGCTCCAAATATGCTGAACCGTCTCCCAAAATAGGAGAAGCAGCAGGGGTTGCTTCTTTTTCAACTGACTCCTGTTGGGAGGGGTCAGAGGGGCTGGTTTGGGATGATGGTTTCATTTTGGCTAAGGATTTGCATCTGTTATATGATTTGAGGGATGAAGGGGAGGATGGATGTTGTGAAGAAGTGAGGACAGGTTCTGTTTGGACTAGAGGTGAGACTGGGTGAGAAACAGGTTGGTTATCCTGTTTCATGGTCTCAGGTGCCATAGAGGCACCAACCACAAAGGCTTCAGGTTCAACGAATGAACCAGGGTGAGAAGCCTGCTCCCCCTCAGCCACTGAGGCTGATGGGGTAGACGTTGACTTAGCTGTTTTAGCCTTCTTGAGGACAGGCTCAGCTTCAGTCGATTCCAGGCCCCTTTTGACCACCTTGGGCATGGATTTGGATTTTCTCTTTGTAAGGTCTACCACTACGAGATCTATCTAGACGCGGATCTGTCAACGAGTGTGGAATCCTCGTTAATGGTTAGATGGACAACTCTCAACTACGAAACACGGAGACTATCAGAGGCTGAACGAACGACTGACGAACGATCCTACGAACTGATTCTCTCCGAAACGGACCTAAAGCTGATGATAAACTCGAGATCGCCTTAAGCTTAATTCCTCACGAATTCTGCTAAAAGTCTACTAATGACTCGAGTCTATCCCTAATTATAGACCCTGATTCGAGTCTGATGTGGGCCAAAGTCGAATCTGGCCCAAGGCCCATTCGAGTTTGTCCACAATGACACTCTCGAATCTGGGCACATTCGAATCTAAGGCTACATTCGAATCTATCACAGATTCGAATGTCTACCCTTATATAATTCGAATCTAGCCAAATCACTTAAACACCTAAGTGTTGAAACTTATGTTTTTACCTTATGAATGATTTTATCTTTGTACTTTATGTTTGAACTTCTTGTAATACGTTACATCAAGTTCAAACATACAAACACTAATAAATATCAATCATGTGTATAAACATATCTAACACACACTTGCTAAAATCACAATGCAGTATCACTTAGACTGCTATCGTCACACAGGATGTACCAACAGACTCCCCCTTGACGATAACTTCTAATAATTCACACATTTGACTTAAGAACTTTGTTTATTTATTGATTCAAAATACTACCAGCATACAAACCTTTCTCGACACATACCTTGACTACATTTTCATACTTAGTAGCTTCACCGTCCATATGTGCGTCACTGGAAATCTTACAAGCATACAAAATCTGAAGATCTTCTTTACAGAGGTTTACCAGGTGAAGCGGGTCGTAGACTCTAAGAATGACATTTTCTTCAAAATCTTCCATAACTGCTTCCCCGGTCTCAGTGTCAGCGTACCACCAATGTAGATTCTGCAAAACATTCTGTGGCATCCGCTTGAGAGGCACCTTCCTCAGACATCTGACTGGTTTGTAATGAATTCTCATCCAAGGTCGGCCGGTTAGAGGATCTATCCTTGAAGGATCTTCTACTCTTTTTCCCACTCTTGGATTCAGGCGTACGAATTTTCTGGATCTTCCCTCTTTTCTTATGATTTTCTCAATTAAGTTTGCATAGGGATCATTCCCAATATTAATCAGATCCTTCCAAGCTAACGCTTTGATCTCGACCTTTGGTAGTGTATTGAAAGCTCTTAGAGTTCGCCTTAAGTACTGAAGCCCGTCTTTTCTCTTGATTATAAAAAGCTGCAGTTCTTGATCGAAAAACCAGCTTAATATGCTTCCAGATAGCTTTCCTGTACCCGGCACTCTCATTGTTTTCTTAAGCTCTAAATCTTTCTGTTCAGCCCTGAACCATAACTTTCGTTTCTGTTCATTTGATAGCTCTCTAGCAGGTTCTTCTGTTGATGGCTGAGCATTCAACGCCGCATTCACTATATCTATGTTAACAATATTATCCCCATCTATCATGTAAGCATATGTGATAGGATTCTGCTGTACAACTATCTCGTCAGCTTCATCATCCTCATCAACAACTACTTCATCATCCGACTGCCAGTCTACTATTTCTTCTGGCACAAACTCGCCTTCTTCCAGCTCTTCATCATCACAATCAAAACCTACGTCCATAGGATCATCATCGAGATCCATAAGAGCGTCTATCATTTCACTGATCTCAAACTCTGTAGGCTGTTTTGATGAACTTGCTTCTCCCATTTCTCCTTCAGCTTGACTGGGCTCCCCCTGAACTTGTGTAGCTTGAGCTGCAGGAAAATCTACAGGCTCATTCTCATTATGTGCACCGGGATCATTGCCTTCGTCATCATCATCTCTACGCTGCACCTCCTGATCCCTACAACTTATCTCCCCCTGAGCTTGTAGATTTTTCATGAGCTGCTCAAGGAGGGACCGCATTGATTGGATCTCTGATGATTGATCTGCAATAAACGACTTTAATTCTGTGTTCTCTTCCCTGACATTCTCCACAATCTTCTTCATCTCGGCATTATCTTTATCAAGATTTGCATTATGCGCCTGGAGCTCGCCGATCGCCTTTGTTAGGCCTATGATCTGGATATGCTGGAAGTCAACTCGTCCCTTAAGCTGTACAAAGCATTGGTTGGCAGCGTAGGTGGTGGAAGTAGATGGAATGGATTGTATGGGTGTTGGGCGAATTGGGGATGGAATATATGGCTCATGTTGAGGTGGTGGTGATGGTGGAGCGGTGGCTTGTGGTTCTGGAGTTTGAGGTTGAGGTTGTTGTGCATCGGACGCTGAGGATGTCCCTTGCATAAACCTGTGACGCTTGGCCCTCTGCCTAGTCACCAAGGGAGCAACCTCCTCCTCTTCAAAGTCTGAATCATCCGATTCCCTTGCGTCTCTCCTCCTCGATCCTGCTTCATTTACTACCAACCTAGATCCATAGGTTCTAATTTGAATATTTGCTTCTGTAGCCACTGATTCAGGAGCTTCAAACTCTAGCTCCTCCATATCTTCCGACTCTGATTCCGATGATGTCAAACCTTTATCAGCCCGCTCTGGCTCATACTCTTCCACATCTCTAAATACGTCTTCTTCTCCTTCTGGTGGACTGAGCAATTCACCAACTAATGCTGCAGCCACATCTTCGTTTGCATGAGGCCCTGCCTCCCAAATTTCATTAAGCGTCTGGCATAGCTGTTCAGCTTCGCTCGGAACATTTGAGGGCCCGGCTTCTTTAACATTTGAGGGCCCAGCTTCTTGAGCTTCCGGTTGTTGACTTGTCGAAGGCCTTGATGCCTGAGTTTGACTCGCTGAAGGTCTTTGTCGACGTCATTGAGCACGCGGTTGCTATTGTTGTTGACGTTGTTTTGGTTGTTGTTGCGGTTGAAATTCAACGACCCCTGCCCAGTTGGCATCATCCGGGGCTTGAAACTCCCTATCCAAAATTGCTCCAAATAATGGACGCTCAACAGGAACAGCTAACCTTCCTCTGTGTGAGGAACAGTCAGCGAAAATCCTTTTGTCCATAATAGCAACGCTCTGAAAGTTATTTGACGGCGGCAGATTTGGCAAGAAATGCCTGATCAACATCATAATGAACCTTGGATATAGCAAAAACTGTTGATTCTCGGGAGCGGTTATCTGATGAACAAATTCCGAGAAGAACATCTCCGAAAAACTATATGGGCGATTATAAACCATAGCGACGATCCCTGACTGAATTTTCGCCACAATATAGTCGAACCCTGCTTTCTTCGGAGCAAAGCACACCATAAACACATGTGCTAGAAATCTCCACTGCCCGATCAACCCACTCTTCATATATGACACTTTCGTCACATCGAGGCTGTACCCCATTCTTTGAAACGCCGCTTGCCTTATACTTAAAGGAAATTCTATTGGACCAGCTTCTTCTTCCTGAGTGCCCAGCTGCAGCACTTGACGAAGCATATCAGCCGAGAATACCAACGGCTGTCCTGCAATACGAGTGCGTAGAACTGTCGGTGTGACCGAGCAGTCTACCTGCAAATGATCGTAAAACTGATGAATGTATGGTAACACAAGCTGCACATTATGCGACAGTGCAAATCCGATTCTAGATTCAACGAGAAAATCAAGCACTTGACGGAATCCCTGCGCCTCAGGGAGATTCAGATCTGGATGAAGCACCATATTGTGCTTAGGAACGAACGCTCGAATAGCCATTTCTGCACAGTAAACAAAAGTATTAGATTCATTAAAAATCAATAAACTTGTTCAAATTTAAATTTGCTTTATTTTGAACTTGTTTAAGTACAAATTCCAACACAATTAAATTTCTACAAGTTTAATAATATTTAAATTTAAATAGTGCAAATAACAAATAGATTCGAAAGTAACAGATTCAAAATGTCCCTATTCGAGTGTAATGGACAGATTCGAATGACATGGTCATCTCGAATCTAATGACAGATTCGAGAACCCCATGAACAGATTCGAACGACCGTTTTTTTTAAAGGACCAAATCTCTTGATTTTAACCTTTTAGGACTTAGAAAATTACATTCATTAGTCCTACTAGTTACTAATCACAGATATATGCCTTTAATTTGATTGTTTATCGGCCCAAACTTGGTAATTTTGTAAAAACCATATTTTGACCCTTAAACCTTCAAAATTCGATGATTTTGCCTAAAATTGTGTATAAAACTACATGAATCTTGTACAATCAAGTTTATTATACCTAGATGCAAGAGTAGAATCGAACACACTAGCTTCAAACTCGACAAAATGTCGTTTAGGAGAAAAACGATAGACTCGAAGATAGATTCGAAATCGTCGGTATTAGATTCGAGGAAGTAGATTCGACAACAGTAAGAAATAATTGACTCCACTGTTTGACCTATATATACTACCAACCTTCGAGTCTAAGTCCTTAGTCGAATCTACTGACAGATTCGAAGTCTTACCACTTCGAGTCTGTCCTAGATTCGAAACCACCAAATACTTAGAAAAATTTCGAAAATATTGAAATAACTTCAACTTTTCCAACCTTTTTCTACGGTATCGTGTAACCAGATAAACTATGCCAACTCTTTTACCCTAGGCACAAGATATTTCACGCAATGTTTATTTTATCCAACTTTGAATGCACCCTGAGTAACTTTTGACCTTTTACCTAAGTAAAAATTAAACTAAAATAAAATAAAATAAAATAAACTAAGGTAAAAATAAAATAAAATAAAATAAAATTTTGACCAAAAATTTATTCTAGACTTAAGCTATACTTAACAAATTTACAACCTAAGCTAAAAATTAAACGAAATGTTTTTGATGAGTATAGTCTAAGAAAGGTTCAATCAGATAGCGATGTCTGATACTTACTTTCAGTATTTAAACTTTCACACTTAGGAATTTTTGATTCCTTTGATTGTTTCTCTCAAAATACCTATGTAGCCGATTGTTGGTATTTTACCCCGTTAAACATTCTACATTTCGGAATATCTCTTGGCATTTTTATTTATCAGAAAATTATCTTACGTGACTCAGACATAGACATACTTTTATGATCAAGGCACACAGACAAAGATTCTAACTTGTTGGTATTTACAAACTTTCTTTAAAAGACAAACATCGGACACAGGTCTGTATTTTCATACAACAAAGTGTCTTAGTTTGACTTAAAGTTTATTATTTTTTTTTAAAGTTAGCAAGACAGCGGTGACAGGTCTGTACTGACGTACAACAAAGCGACATGTCTGCTAACCCGAATCTAAACAGAGACAACAGGTCTGTACTTACGTACAACAGAGTTGCATGTTTTCGACTCTCAGTTTTATATGATATTTCTATACTTTCCATTTTCAGATGTATATGATGTTGCCATACATCCCCAAAAAGTTTGCATACCTCATTTAGACTCAAAGTTTGTATGTCTTGTACATAAAAATTAAGACCGATTGGTCGTACATCTAAGTTAGTGACACGCTTGACTTTTTCTAGAATATTTTATTAGCCTTGAGATTCCCTATATGTATTATGCCTACCAACACATCAAACTAGATAAAGTATAACACTTAGAATTTAGTTGCATTATGTGTGAAAGCCTAAACACTTAGAGTATGTAACGACTGTGCTAATTTTCATCACTTTGAACCTATGTATCTAAGACTTAACTCTTTTTCTAATATTCTCTCTTTTTTTTGTATTTTTGTAATTTTCTCTCTTTTTTCTTTTGTTTTTAATAAGAAAAAGCAGTAAAATAAGCTATCCTACTAACTTACTAAAAATAGAAACTTTCCTAAATTAGCAGACTACTGTAAAGAAAGAAATACTACGACTCTAAAAGAAAATAAACTACTACTACTAAGGCCAAATTACTCTGGGTTGCGCATTCCATTCAGTTGAATTAAATACTCAAACCGTGACTTATCAAACGCTTTGGTAAATAAATCTGCATTATTATCTTCTGTTGCCACTTTTACCAGTTTGATTAAGTTCTTTTCAGCACAATCACGAATAAAATGATGCCTTATGTCTATGTGCTTTGTTTTGTTGTGTTTAACTGGATTATTAGTTATAGCAATTGTAGATTGATTGTCTATCCTAATTGGAGTTTGAGTGTAAGCCAAACCGTAATCCCGCAATTGTTGTTGTATCCACAGAACTTGTGAGCAACAACTACCAGCAGCAACATACTCGGCCTCGCACGTTGACACGGCTACCGATGTTTGTTTCTTGCATTGCCAGGACACCAATCTCCCTCCTAGGAACTGACAACCTCCAGTCGTTGATTTGCGCGTCAAGCTGCATCCTCCGTAGTCAGAATCTGTGAACGCCTCCAACTCTAGATCTCCCTCCGCGTGATACCAAAGTCCCAGCTTCGGTTTCGACTTGAGGTATCGTAGAATCCGCTTCACAGCTTTCATATGCATCTCCTTCGGATTCGCTTGAAACCTAGCACAAATACACACAGCAAACATAATGTCAGGTCTTGAAGCAGTTTAATACATAAGTGACCCAATCATGGCCCGATATAGAGTCGGATCCACATCGGTATCACTTTCAGTACCCGGCCCGAGATTGTGATTCACTTGAATCGGCGTGCTGAAGTGGGCAGTCAACTTTGTTCCTTCCTTCCCGAAACGCTCTAATATGTCATAGACATACTTAGTCTGATGGATAAACATCCCTTCCTTCTTTTGGTCAACTTGTAACCCCAAAAAGAAATTCAACTCCCCCATAGCACTCATCTCGAACTTAGACTTCATCACCTTCTCGAAATCTTTGCACATCTGTTCGTCTGAAGATCCAAAGATAATATCATCGACGTACACTTGTACCAAGATAAAGTCTTCACCCTTTCTCTTAACAAACAGAGTACTATCTATCCTACCCCTTTCAAAACCGTTTTCTAAAAGATGGTTGGATAGAGTCTCATACCACGCCCTAGGTGCCTGATGTAATCCTTAAAGAGCCTTACCTAAGCGATATACTCTATCAGGATATTTTGGATCTGTAAATCCGGGCAGTTGTTCTACATACACCAACTCCTTCACTTTCCCATACAGGAAAGCACTCTTAACGTCTAGCTGATATACCTTAAAGCCCTTGAAGGAGGCAAAAGCTAGAAACAACCTAATGGCTTCCAGCCTTGCTACCGGTGCAAATACCTCGTTGTAATCGATTTCCTCCTCTTGGTTGAAACCCTTTACAACTAACCTCGCCTTGTTGCGCGTGACTATACCTCGATCGTCTCTTTTGCACTTAAAAACCCATTTGGTTCCTATGGCAATCTCCCCTCGAGGTAACGGAACTAACTCCCACACTTCTAGTTTCCTAAATTGCAAAAGTTCTTCCTGCATCGCTTCAACCCAGGAGTTATCCTTAAGTTCCATTTGCACATTTTTAGGCTCTCCTTGCGATATGAAACACGAATAGAGACATGTGTGATATGCCTCGGAGTCGTTTATCATCGACAACAACACTGTGTTGTTATTTACACTACTCCTAGTCCTCACACCCTCGTTCGGATTTCCTATGATGCTTTCTATTGGATGGTTCTTGTTAATCCTAGAGGTCTCTATTTCATCAACCCTTAGATTATCTCCTAAGTTGGATCCTATTTCACCTAATAGGGGAACAGGCTCAGCTTCTACATTTTCCTCCTCATGGACGTTTTCCTCAGAGTTGGAACTTGATGCTTGAGTCTGATTCTCAGTGGTAGGTGCTTCTTGATCAGCAACTTCTGGAGATCTATCTACAGTCGCAGTAGGCTCGGATGTAGATTCAAACGTGGTCCTCGGAAAGATTTGGCCATCGTCGTTCAGATGCAACGTCGCCATGTCCTTTTCGATTGTACCTGCATTATCATCCAAACGAATGTTAAATGACTCAAATAACTTATCATAGTCAAATATCCATTCCGGACCAGTTTGGGGTTCATGTGTATAACTTGTGACTTCAATGTTATACACAATCTCCATAGTAATATTTGTTTTGTTAAACACCCGTTTGTTTGGTGAGTTCAGCACATAACCTAAAGTATCCTTCGTCAGCCTTTTCACCAAACTTCGGTTGATGTTTTGCTCTTAATAGAGTGCATGGTACTCCAAACGTTTCGAATCCAGTTAAGTTGGGTGGCCGTTTATTCAAAACTTCATAGCATGTTTTGTTCAAAGATTTAAATGTAAGGACTCGGTTTAAAATATGGCACGCGGTATTCACTGCCTCCCCCCAAAACATGGTAGGAAGCTTTGAATCCGAAAGCATAGTCCTTGCAGCTTCAATCAATGTTCTATTTTTACGTTCGGCCACCCCATTCTGTTGAGGTTCATATGGTGCACTGAATTGATGCACTATGCCTTTTGATAGGCAATATACACCAATTACAGTGTTTTTGAATTCAGTCCCATTATCACTACGAATTATTTTAACCCTTGTTCCGTAGGAGTTCTCCACTTGGTCTAAGAACCCGATGAGCTTTGTAGCCGTCTCGTCCTTTGTACCTAAAAAGAAAACCCAAGAAAAACGTGAGTAATCGTCAGTGATAACTAAGCAATACCAACTACCTCCGATACTCCTTTTGTTGATTGGGCCGAAAAGGTCCATGTGCAACAAATCGAATGTTGAGGTTATGGAATTCTGCTTCTTGGACTTGTGTGTCTTTTTATGCTGTTTGCCATTCATGCACGGTAGACACTTGTCCTCGAACTGAAAACTTTTCGTGGGCACACCCTGCACCAGTCCATTCTTCGTTATGTAATTCATCTTCCTTAGGTGCAGGTGAGCCATGCGTCTGTGCCACAGTACTGATTCCGTCTCTGAAGCTTTGGATAATAGACAAACTGGCCCCATCGATGTCTCCTGCTTGTTCATATCCAGCATGTACAAGTCGTTCTTCCTTGGCGCCCGCATCAATACCCATTCTTCAGGAATTTTGAATCCCGGCTTTAGCACTAACGCCTCAGTGTCAGTAAATAACACCAAGTTCTTCTTATCACAGATTTGAGATACACTAACGAGATTGTGAACCAGTTTATCAACATGATAAACTTGGTCCAACTTTATTGTCCCATTAGTGACCACTCCGGTACCCGTGATATTTCCACCTTTGTTACCAGCGAATGATACGAATCCCCTATTACCTCCCTTGAAGTCTGTGAGTAGACTTCTTTCCCCCGTCATGTGCCTGGAGCAACCACTGTCGACGAACCACTTGTTGTTTGGACCTGTAGTTATCTCCTGCACATGAAAGAAAAGAGGTTAGTTATCACGGGGAACCCAAGCAATGACTGACTTGGTAATATCATTCTCGTCCACATACGTGAACTCTTTCAAGTACCCATCTCGCCTTTCAGGTGACTTGGGCCTTTGAACTGAATTCTGTTGTGGTGCCAAGTGATTTAAGTTCACTCTTTGCCTTGGAGTAGGCATTTGTTGTGGAGCTCTAGAATAATTCCTATTATATGCCATTTCGGACTGTGATCCCTGAGCTCTTACCGGTGCATACTATCTAACTGGAGTATGAGACCTAACTGGAGTATGTGACCTGCTAGGTGTTGTGCTCCTATAGACTTGCTGTGGTGCTGACCTAGATTGATTATTGACACGATTCGGTGAATTTGTCCTAATCACTTCCTTTGGTCCAACCTTAACCGGTGTGTTTTTCACAACTTGTTTGGGTGCGGCCTGCACAGTTTTCTCAGTAGGTTGAGAACTACTGCTGCTTGCCACACTGGTTGAGGGCTTAACAGGTGTTGGGTTCACTGTCTTAGGGGTAACATCGGCTTTCCTAAGTGGACAGTGAGAAGCAACATGCCCCTTCTCGTGACATCTGAAGCAAGACATCTTATCTATGGACTTTTTGTGTGTTCCCTTAGATCTAGGTGTCTCACTAGTGTCTATTTCCTTTGGAACATCTACAGTGTCTGGCTCGTCGACCTGGTCAGCCCAAGAAATTTTCTGTTTTCCTGCAGGTGTTTCACTGGAGGAAGACACAAATTTCACTTTCTTGACCTTGACGGTTGAGTCAGCCACCTTAGGTGTATTTTCTACTATAGGCTCTGGTGATGGTGTAGGTAGGTCCTCTAAGTCTACTGATTTATCAGTGTTCTCCTGAGGCTGAGGCACATAATTTGCATTGAAAGGTGGAGGAATTTCGTGAAAACCTAGACCTACGGGCTTCTTAGACTGTCGTTGGGCATCTAAGACTTTCCCTAGATTTAGGCTCGAATTCCTAAACTTCTCTAACTTGCTATTTGCCTCTGCTACCTTAACCTTTGTCTCTGCTAGCTCTATATCATTGTCCTTAAGACCTTTTGTCAAGGCCTCTACGTGCTCATACATAAGTTCTATCCTAACACACTGCTCACTTAGTTTGTCTTTCAGAACTACTACGTCTTGAGCATCAGCCTTAAGCTTTTCTTTTAGATCTTGCTTGATATCATTTAGGCTAGCATTTCAATTTTTAAATTTTCATTTTGAGCATTTATGGTCTTATGTGAGTCTAAGACTAGATTTAACCTATCGTTAGAATTAACACATAAAGCACATAATTCACGAAAGAGAGAATAAGACAGACTAACCTTTGAGTTATCAGATTCCACATTGGCCATCTGAGCAGCAAACTCCAGCACTGTTTGATCATTCGCCTTTTCTACCCACATCGGACTGCTGTCCCGTGTGGTCTGCTCGTCCCCATCACATCCAGTTTCTGTAACTTCAGCCGACTTTGCGCTCATGGGCATCTTTGAATAGCTCTGAGGTGTGGATGCCTGTTGAACTTGAGGTTGCGGTTCTTCCGATCTGCCTAACCCTAAGAACGCGCGATTCAGTGTGTCATCAGACTCTGCTGGTGACGATGTCTCTCCAGTGAAAAACGCTGTAGCAGTCTTCGGTTCGGCTGCCGCTGAAGATTTTGACGTCTTTCCAAAATACATTGCTGGATTCTGGACTTGTTCGTAATCAGTCTCGGTCTTCAGTAGCTCGAAGTGATATGCCCTCAACGTTCCCACTATATCATCCAGAGATTGAGTGTAGTATTTGTCCTCATTCAGCTTGATCATTGCCACGTACATAGCCCATTTGGCTGGTAGGGCATCAAGAAGCTTGTTGTTCTTGTCAGTATCGGTAAACTCAATCCCGTGGCTCTCAAGTTCCGTCAATAGATGATACAAACGGGTGATGATGTCATCCAGTTGTTCATCCTTTAACGCCTTGAAGATTGCGAACTGTTGTTTTAACAGCTCTGTACGCTTTCTCCGAACTCTAGGATTTCCCTCACACCTCTTCTCTAGCGACTCCAAAAGTTCTTTTGATGTCCTCTGAGTCCTAAATGTGTGTAGAATATCCTGCGGCAACGCCATTCGGATTAGAGAGAAAGCTTTGTTTTCGGCTTCAAATAATTTCTTGTCATCCTCCTTCATCATTTGGTATGACAAGACCTTTTGACGACCTTCAACTTCTGACACCGGTGGAATATACCCTTCGTCGATGCACACCCACATGCGCATGTCGTTGAAACGTACGAAATCAGTAAATCGGTCCTTCCACCATTAATAATCCTCGACCTTCATCAGCTTAGGCGGTGCGTTTGCCTTCCCGACCTCGTGGTCCATTTCTAGGAATTTCTGAAGATTTGACATCTTTTCTAAAGTAATTGAATTTGAACTTAATTAATTTAATTCGAAACTGATTTAGACTAATTCTTTCGAATCTAGGTAGATTCGAAACTAATTAAAGTTAAATCTTTTTGGGATTAAATTCTTTTTAGTGTTTTAATTCAATTAAACTCGAAATATGTCAGATTCGAAATGTCCTTAGATTCGAAGGACCTTAGATTCGAAGGTTTATCAAACTCGAAGTAACAGCAGATTCGAAGCACTTATCGAAACTAGACTAGACTCGAACTAGACTCGAAACTAGATAGACTCGAGACTCTGTTCGAATGAAGCACAAACTCGACACAGATTCGAAACCTACTGAAACAGACTCGAAAGGAGTAGATTTAGGTTAGACTCGAGACTAAAGTGAAACCCTAATTACCCCTATTAGATTCGAGCGCCGCAAACTCGAAAAAACAGTTAATACTTTGCTTTTTTAACGTTTTTCAGATTAAACCAGTATTTTTCTAACGAAAAATAATG
>JAANYP010004245.1:0-14948 GCA_020465985.1 Centrapalus pauciflorus
CATAATCCATAAGCACTTTAATAAAACTCCATACCAACGTTTTTTAAATAAAGTTCTTTTTATCAATTACTTACGTGTATTTGGTTGTAGGTGCTATGTGTTTCACGATGAGGACAACCTCGGGAAGTTCAACGAGCAGGTGGATGAAGCGATCTTCATTGGATACTCATCCAATTCGAAGGCATAACACGCGCATATAACACTCGCACCAGGACAGTTAATGAGAGTGTGCATGTCACATTCGATGAAATGGCTGAACTGGCTCCCGAAGTTGACCAATCAAGACCACGCATTACACCAATGCCTGGAGACTCTTCACAATCTTCTTATTTTTCTTCTTCTGATTTAGTAAATTTATTTGATCCATTTTATGTAGATTTTTTTGGTTCTAGTGCTAATTCTTCTAATGTTTTTTCTTCTGTCGTTAATACATCCAACGATTCAACTCCTCAACAAACACCATCTGATCCACCTTCCACTTTATATCCTTCACCATCCAATTCATCCACAGACACATCTCCAGTTGAATCTAATCATGAAATGCCCTCACACATAGTGCCAAACATTATCCCTGTTGGGTTTCGTATACCCTTGCTACGTCAAATTAAAACTTTGCGGAAAATTAAATAACCTACCTATGCAAGAATATAAAACCTTAAGGATCTAACCGAACAAGCTAAGCAACTAATTATTAAAATAAAGAGATGAATAAGAAAAACTAACCTTGAGAAAATTCGCAATTTTCTCCACGAAGAACGATTGCACGAATAGCCTCTGAATCGAGCAACAAGCGTCTAAAGCAAGATCGCCTCTAGTTGTTCACACCCAATGAACAAAAGAAAAGATAATTTTAACTTTTCTAAGCTCAGATCTCAGAGTCCCAAAACTGGTATCCCTTGTGATTGTTAGAGAACTTAGAATTGAATGAGCGAGGAATGAAGCAGGCAGGGGCTGCCTATTTATAGGTTTTAGAAACCTACAAATTTTTGATCCCAAATCCATGTGGGTTGGATTGGTGGCCGGCCCCCCCTATTAGGGTTTAGCGGTGCCCTGTTGACTATCAACTAATTGCAGTTTAGCCCCTGTACTTCCTCAATTAATTCTATTAGTTTCCGGTTAATTTATTAACTATTAATAAATTAAAAAACTAACCCATTAATCAAACATAATCAATTATTCAGTTTCTAATTAATTTATTAAACATAATAAATTAACAAACTAATTAACATTATATATTTAAGTTAATCATCTTCTCTTTACAATTCATTGCATGCACCCAAAAAGGATCCAGCCTGATAACAATATGTTTACAAATAATTGTGCCTTGGACACTAATTCCAACAGTCTTCCATTTGTACAAGTTGGCAACTATTTGTCTAAACACATTCTATTACCAGCCTTCCTAGCTACTCGATACAGCTGTCGAACTCTGAATCATATCAGAGCTAATCCTTTAGATATGGGATCAACTATTCCTTCGTTTTCTGATATCGTATGAAACTAAGACATGGATTATATCAATCTTTGGTTTCAAAATTATGTTTCTGATTTCTGATTAATATGACTATACGAGACCTATTAATTGAACACTTCAATTTTGTCTTGGTCGGGCCCGACACTCTAGAGTCAACGTTTAATCATCAGAGGGCCCATAGATATCGCTTTTCCACATAGGCAAAAGGAACGAATAAACTTCACATACACAACGCTAGCTAACTAATAACATCGTAACTAGATACATCCGTTATAACTGGCTGTTACGCACAGCGTTTGAATGCACTAAGGTATGACGGACTAGAAAACCGCAACTTCAATGTATCTCCGTCTGAAGAATAGAGGATATTATCATCTTGGAAATACTTATGATTTGATCCATGAAGTATCTTTCCAAGTGCGAGTGCCCTATACATAAATCTCCATTAAGTACCCATGAATGTTGCAGCAATCTCTATGCTGTGTCAAACTCTTGACAGTCTACTAACTTTCCATGACAGTCTTTATTCAATACTAACTCCCGGTAGTACGAACGACTGAGGTATTTGAATAAAATTAATTACTCTGGGAGTTGGTTCTAAACATGCAAAAGGAAACACAACGATAAATTAATAGAAGATGGCAGCACTTTGCAAATAAATAAATCTCCATTATTTAATCACCAAATCCATTACAATTTCAAATCATTGTTATAATGTTTCAAATTCAAAACTAACTACTAAACTTTACATTATCTCGTAATCCTATGCTAACAGCATGACTACAGTGTTTCGGTTGAGAAAGTGGCTTTGTGAACGGATCAGCTGGATTCTCCTCTGATCGCACTTTTTTCACAATCACATGTCCTTCTTCAACCTTGCTACGAACAAAGTGGTACTTCCGATCAATATGCTTGGACTTTCCATGATCCTTGGGTTCTTTAGTCAACGAAACAGCACTTTCTTTATCGCATAATATTTCGATGGGGTCTTGAACCGTTGGGACAACTCCAAGATCTCCAATGAAATTCTTCAACCAGATGGCTTCCTTTGAGGCTTCTGAGGCCGCAATATATTCTGACTCGCAGGTAGAGTCTGCCACGGTTTCCTACTTCGAACTCTTCCACGTCATGGCTCCCCCGTTCAATAAGAACACCCAACCAGATTGTGATCGACAGTCATCTCTATCCGTTTGGAAACTCGCATCGTAATAACCGGTTACTTTGAGTTCATCCTGTCCACCGTAAACCAAGAACCTGTCTTTAGTATTTCTTTAATACTTAAGAATATTCTTGACCGCCGTCCAATGACCTTCACCAGGGTCTTGCTGATGTCGACTCACCATGCTTAAAGCAAATGAGACATCAGGCCTCGTACATGTCATGGCATACATTATAGATCCTATGGCCGAAGCATATGGAACTCGACTCATTCTGTCTCGTTCCTCCTATGTCTTCGGGCTCATGTCTTTACTAATCTTTATGCCATGAGCAAAGGGAAGGTTCCCCTTCTTAGACTTCTCCATACTGAACCTTTTCAGTATTTTTTCCAAGTACGTATCCTGGCTTAGTCCTATTAGACGTCTCGTTCTATCTCTATAAATCTTTAACCTAGAATAAAAGTTGCATCTCCTAGATCCTTCATAGCGAAACATCTTCCAAACCAGTCTTTTACACTCTGTAATGTTGGGATGTCGTTTCCTATAAGTAATATGTCATCGACATATAATACCAGGAAGACTACAGTGCTCCCACTGACCTTGACATATATGCAGGACTCATCTTCGCTTCTAGAAAATCCAAAATCTGTGATTTTCTTATGAAAGCAAAGATTCCAGCTTCGAGAAGCTTGCTTAAGTCCATAAATGGACTTCTGAAGCTTACACACTTTCTTAGGATACTTGGTGTCTACAAAACCTTCAAATTGTGTCATAAACACAAACTCTGTCAATTTCCCGTTAAGGGAAGCGGTTTTGACATCCATCTGCCAGATTTCATATTCATGAAACGCAGCTATGGCCAGAACTATCCTTATGGATTTAATCTTAGCTACCGGGTAAAAGGTTTCCTCATAGTCAATCCCGTAGGTTTGAGTATAGCCCTTTGCCACCAGCCTAACTTTGTAAGTGTGTACTTTCCCGTTCATATCCGTTTTCTTCTTGAATATCCACTTACAACCCATCGTCTTTAGACCGGGTGTGGGATCAACCAAGTTCCAAACTTGGTTGCCATACATGGATTCAATCTCGCTATCCATAGCATCCTTCCATTTGGCTGCCTCAGGGCATGCTATCACTTCCCGGTAGTTAGCTGGTTCATCTAAGTCGACTAGTGTACTATCACTAATCATATCATCCTATTCAATATGGAAACCATAGTAGAACTCAGGAGGATTGCTAACTCTACCGGATCTGCGCAAAGGTAAGGATATGTCATCGGGTTCAACAGGCATCTCAGCCTCATGTTGATTGTCAGTGTTTGCAGTTGGTTCCTCATCGGTAGTGTCTTGAATCTCATCAAGATCGATCTTACTCCCACTGTCCTCTTTAGATGTTATCTCTTTCTCGAGGAACACTCCTCTTCGAGATACAAATACTACGTTTTCACGTGGTTTGTAAAATAGATATCCAAATGACTCTTGTGGGTAACCGACGAATAGACACTTTTCAGATCTTTGACTGAGTTTGTCAGAGGTCTCTCGTCCAACAAAGACTTCACAACCCTAGATCTTTATGTGACCAAGGGAAGGACGCTTTCCCATCCATATCTTGTAAGGTGTCTTTGAAACTTTCTTGGTGGGTACTAGATTTAGAATATGTGTCGCAATTTCTAATGCATAAACCTAGAAACTTACTGGAAGTGTTGCTCGACTCATCATAGATCAGACCATGTCTAACAAGGTCTTGTTTCTCCTCTCCGCAACTCCGTTGAGTTGTGGTGTTCTAGGAGGTGTTAACTGGGAAACTATTCCACAACTTCTAAGATGATCGAGAAACTCGATACTAAGGTACTCTCCTCCCCTGTCGGAGCGGAGAACCTTTATCTTTCTGCCCGGTTGATTCTATACTTCACTTTGATATCTTTTAAATGTCTCAAAAGTGTCGGACTTATGTCTAATTAAATAAACATATCCAAATCTACTATAGTCATATGTAAAGGTGACATAGTACCGATTTTCCCCTTTTGTAGCACATCGGAATGGCCCACATACATCTGTGTGGACCAAATCCAATAGTCCTTCACCTCTTTCACACGTTCCTGTGAATGGTGATTTTGTCATCTTGCCCAGTAAACAGGATTCGCATACATCATCCGATTTTAGGTCGAATGATTCCAACACTCCATCCTTTTGGAGTTGGGCGATGCGTTTCTTGTTAATGTGCCAAAGGCGACAGTGCCACAATTTGGACTTATCAATTTCGTTAGAATCAATATTAAATAATAGGTTGTTATCACACTCAACAGTTTCATATATGCCATTATAAGGACAAGCTTTGAATATAAAAACATCATTCAAAAAAACAAAACTACTTCCATTATTATTATCAAAGCTGAAATTTTATCCATCCTTATACAAGGCAAACAAAGAAATGATGTTCCGATTCATATCGGGTGAATAACAGCAACTATTTAAGCTAATCTCTACTCCTTATCTAAGCAGGAGCTGGAACCTTCCGACTTTCTTCACAGGCGTGATCTTTCGATTCCCCATGATTAGGTTCAGCTCCCCATGCTTCAAGCTTCTACTTTCCCTTAGTCTCTGCAATACAGAGTAAATGTGAGTACCACATCTTGTATCAAGAACCCATGAATTAGAGATAGAAGTGTTATGGAGTTCGATCATGAACATACCTGAGGTGCTGGCCTTTTTGACTTTGTCGTCTTTAAGGTCCTTCAGATATGATGGGCAGCTTCGCTTCTAGTGCCCCTTGCAATTGCAGTTAAAGCATACTGCTTCCTTCGGATCTTTAGTAGGCACAATTGACGTCTCCTTCTGATTCATGTTCATCTTATAGGAGAGTACGAACTGATTATAGATGGTGGGTAGTCCCGAAAGAATGATATTGGTGGAGAACTCAGAGTCAAACACCATATTGAGAGCCTCTAGCCGGTCGAAGTACCCATTCATCTCAAGGACGAAAGTGCATATAGATGTTCCAGGTTTTGGTTTGCAGGCCATGAGGGATCTAACCACATCAAGGCGCTCTTTGTTCGCCTTAGCCTCAAACATCTCTCGCAGCTGCTGATTCATCTCAAAGGCCCATGTATTCTCGAAGGCTTTAGCAAGCTCAAGAACCATGGATGACGCCATGATGCAGGACACTTTGTTTTCATCATCTTAATGTTTCTGGTGTGCGTCCATTTCCTCCTGGGTGGGATTCTCATTCAGTGTGGGAATTTGTTCATCGAGAACATACTCCTTGTTCTCGTACCTCGGCGTAAACCTGAGGTTTCTCATCCAGTCCACATAGTTCGGACCGGATAGTTTTTCCCTACCCAGAACGGAAAGGAGTGAGAAGTTGGATGCGTGGTTGGGAGTAGGAGTGGGAGTACCAATAGAAGTAGACATCTGTGAGATAAAGTTTTAGTTAGTTTGAAGTATTCCTTAAACAATTTACCCAATTTGAATTAAGGCTAGGATCTATATTTTCGATTCGTTTTATGACAAGGGTCGCCGTAATCACGCCACAAATTTATTTTAGGTGGACAAACTCTTATCGATTTCAATCTCTATGAAATTCCTAGATCTTTTGAGATTCATTGAATCTTATCAATGACATGTTAATCTCGGTTATGCTCAACTACTATCCGTGACTGGGTTGCCGAGGATCACAGAGAAGATGGTGAATCTAACCACGCAAAACTGCGTAAGACCCGGCACGGATCAGTCCGGGAATCGCGAGTCCTACATCACCTCCTTCCTAATATGTCTCTCATTAGTGTGCCGGTCAATACACACGCTCCACTAACAATGCATATAGGAGATGTGCATTTTTCATGGATTTGCATACTAATTCACTTTTGATATATCTAAAACGGGATTTTTGTTTTAGTACTTTAGATTATACTTTTAATCTGGACACCATCCTATCAAAAGTCCTCGGTAGCTCCATTGAACACACAGCGAAGTGGAGGAGGTAGGTCAGCGCGAAGCTGTTAAAAACCTACTCCTTTAGGGAAGCAGAGCGACCCGCCTTATACCTCGTTTATAGTTTGTTCACTATGGGTGAGCCGATTTATCAATTGACTGACGACGTAATTAGATTTAAATGATATATATATACATTATCAATAATACATATATAAATTTCTTTTAAATCTTAGGGGTTTAATTTTAAACTTTTAAAATTAAAGGGTCTATTTTAAACATTTTAAAATTCAGGGTATATTTTAAACAATTTAAAATATTAGGGTTTAAATTAATATTTATATTTTATATATATGTTTCGGTTTCAATATTTAAATAAAATAAGAAACATTTAATTATTAAATATATATATTAAATCCGAAACCTATATATATAATCATATAAATCCTCAAAATTTAAACCTAGGATAATACAAGTTTATCCTATTAAATTATGATATTCTAAAACCTTTAGGATAAACACTTAATTTAAATTAAGGTAATTTCTAGATAAATAGGATTTAGGATAAACCTAGAAAATCAAGATTATCTCTAAGGCATGTTTATCTAAAACCCCCAAAAATCAAACACTTAATTAAATTAATAAAATCCTAAATTAATAAAATAATAATTTATTTAATATTTCAGATTCATCCATTTAAAACCATTTAAAAATCCGAAAATTTGAAGAGAAATATGAAAAACAATTTTCAAAATTTAGACAATTAGTTTAACATTTAAAAACTATTTTAAAAATTAAATAATTATCAAAAAAATGAATTTTACTCCAAAAATTTCGAAAAAATAATTTTTAATTAATTTTTCAGATTTATTTAATATTTAAAAATTAAATTTAAGTTTAAACAATTTAATTTAAAATTAAAACACCATTAAAAGTAAATCAAAATTCCGAAAATTAATCAAAACAAATTTAAAAATTTAAGAACAAGATTATCATCTCAAAATTAGTGCAAAGCTCGTTAGGTTGACCGCTCTGATACCACTGTTGGGTTTTCTAGACCCTTGCTAGGTTAAATTAAAACTTTGCGGAAAATTAAATAACCTAACTATGCAAGAATATAAGAGCTTAAGGATCTAACCAAACAAGCTAAGCAACTAATTATTAAAATAAAGAGATGAATAAGAAAAACTAACCTTGAGAAAATTCGCAATTTTCTCCACGAAGAACGATTGCACGAACAGCTTCTGAATCGAGCAACAAGCGTCTAAAGCAGGATCGCCTCTAGTTGTTCACACCCAATGAAAAAAAGAAAAGATATTTATAACTTTTCTAAGCTCAGATCTCAGAGTCCCAAAACTGGTATCCCTTGTGATTGTTAGAGAACTTACAATTGAATGAGCGAGGAATGAAGCAGGCAGGGGCTGCCTATTTATAGGTTTTAGAAACCTACAAATTTTTGAACCCAAATCCATGTGGGATGGATTGGTGGCCGGCCCCCCTATTAGGGTTTAGGGGTGCCCTGTTGACTATCAACTAATTGCAGTTTAGCCCCTGTACTTCCTCAATTAATTCTATTAGCTTCCGGTTAATTTATTAACTATTAATAAATTAACAAACTAACCCATTAATCAAATATAATCAATTATTCAGTTTCTAATTAATTTATTAAACATAATAAATTAACAAACTAATTAACATTATATATTTAAGTTAATCATCTTCTGTTTACAATTCATTACATTCACTCAAAAAGGATCCAGCATGATAACAATATGTGTAGGTCCCGAGAGGTTCCCAAAGTATATAGCTTTAGGCTGTAGAGGGGGGGTGAATACAACTATTAAAAACTACACACTATTTTATCAATGTTTGTATGTATTATCAACAATTTGTTAATTACAAACAAGCTTGAATGCGGAATAGTTCAAGCTGAGATGACAGATACAACAGTATGTTCACTAGTCTAAGACAAACTCAAACTAGTATACAATGAATACACTCACTAAGAAGCACTCACTGTGTTTACAAGACTTAAGGGAACAGCTTATGTAAAACAGCTTAGACACACAGATACTGATTTACACAGAAGGCTTGCATGCATGAAAATCACACTTGCACGTTCACTCTTGGTTTCAGCACTTAGCTTTCTTCACACCTCTTTCTGTCCTTAGAAGCTTCCTTTTATACCCACTCAGAGGATCTAAGAGAAACATCTTCATTGGACGGAATGAAAAAGGAGAAGTCTTGTTGAAAAGACAACATAACCTTTTCTGCACTTTTCTGAAAAGCAGACTTGTCTTCACATGTGCAGAACTTTTGTGTTTTTACTTTGTCTACTGTTGCATTGCCTTTAACTAATTTAGGAATGTCAACTTTGCGTCTTTCTTCCTTGTAAAGGCCTATTTTGATATAAGAAAAAGGTCTATCACCCTTTTTCAAATAACCTTTTGTCTTCATGTTACAGAACAGCTTGGGCAGGCTGAGCAGTTCTGTTTTCCACTTTGTCTTCGACTTTGTAAACTGATCTTGTAGTCAAAAACAATACATGATGACTTGGAAACATATTCCATAAAATGTTTAGCCTGTTCACAAAGAACAGGTTCTGTTAACAAAGAACAGAACACTTTAAAATTGCCCAAGCTGCTCAACAGTGTAGAGCAGCGTAGACAGTTTATGTCCAGCCTGTTCAGCAGACAGAGCAGCTTGGACAAACTGTCTTAGTTGCAACACATGCAACATATAGAACAGCTTTAGAGTGATATTGCAAATCATTTTCAGGTTTCAATAAGGCATATAACAGGCCTTAAATTCAACCTTCAAATGCATCAACAGGTTTGATTATAAATCTCCCCCTCAGATGTAGAATAGGTTTGACTGAGGCCTTTTTGTGCCTAACAATCTCCCCCTATTTGCAATAACCAGTCTAAGCTGGTCTTATCAAAAATCACTATATATTTTTACAGTACATTTGCTGAAATAAAATTACAACATTACAGTAAAGTAAAAGATCAGTTTTTATATACACTGATTCTTGATTACATACAACAACACATGTTTTTACAAGAGTACAACTAATGCACTAATGTATTTTACAACTAATGTAAAAGAGAATTACAACATATGTAACATAGAGTACAACTAATGTACATTGGACTGTTTTTGTTGGGAGCAAAAAACGGTAAGCCTGTCCAACTGATGGACAGCTTCCATTCTTCACCTACCCAGACAGTAGATGGACTTCATTACAATGGAGAAGGATCCTGAACCATCTTTTCCAGTTCTTCCCTTGTATCCTCAAGTTCCTCAACTTCACTTCTGATGATCATGAACTTGGGATCATTGAGCTCTCCTCTTTCATAGAAGCCTCTGAGCTGATCCCAGATGGCTGCTCTCCATTTGCTAGACTGCCTAAATGAAACTGCAAGTCTGAAGGCGGCAAGTTGTCTCAGATCAACTTTGTACAGCTCTGAGGCTCTTTGGAAGCACTTCTTCTGAGTTAGGGGATCTACAAAAATGCCCCCAGCTCAGGTTCTTCAATAATTTTGCCATCCTCAAACTCTATTCCACTTGGCAGGCTATGATCAACTCCTTTCATTTCAATGGCATAGTCGCCCTGTTCGATCAGTGTAAGGAGTATCTCCATCTCTGTGTCCTTCTTTGTTCTCCTGGCCTTTATTTTTGGATGTGTCACAAAGACACCTTCACTAACTTCCTTAGATATCAGGCCAAGATCCTTTACTCTTTCCATCAACTTCTTGACATATGCCCTGATCTGTTTAGCAGTTTCAGACTTTGATTCACTCAGGGCAACTGCCAGCTCAATCCACTCCCTGTATCCCATCTGAGCTACATCAGTGTGGTCATAAGTTTCCAATTCTGGGCCTGTTGCACCCATCCTTGTTATTTTAAGCTTCCACTGACTGCCTTTCCTTGATACAGGGACAGCTTTGACAATTGCTTCCTTGGCTAGCCTTCTTTCAGCAACATCATGAAACTTTTTCTTAGCCAAGTTGTCAAAGTGGTATTGAGCTCTTGCATGGGGTACTGTTGATTTGGTCACAGAGACCTGAGTACCTTTCTCTACTTCCTTCTCTTTCTCCCCTGCTGATTGTCTGCCAGCTTCCATTATTTTCTTTTGCACCTCCAAGGTAGACATTTTAATTTTCTTTGCTTCTTGGAGTGCAAAGGATTTAGCAGCTTTAGCAGATTCTTCTTCTTTTCTCAATTCCTCCAGAACTTGAAGTTGTTCTTCTCTAAACTCAAAGTACTTGTGCATAGGAAGACCCATCTCTTTAGCCCTGGCCTTGTGAAATTGAATTTCTGCCTGTTTCTGCTGTATGGGATCATCAGCTGCCTTTTCTTTTCCTTTAGCTGCTGCTGTAGTGACAGCAGCATCAGGAATTTCCTCTTCTTCTTCTTCTTCTTCTGTTAGAATTAAGTGCCTCCTTTTATTGCTAGGCCTGTCCTCAGGAATGACTTCCTCCCCCTTAGACTGAGCAGGGTTTGGAGAGACAGCCTGAGTAGGCATAGCAGCTTGAGAGGCACCTTCAGCTGTATCTGTTTCAAAGACATCTGCTGGCTAACCAGTGTGAGTTGCAGACACTGGTATCTCCTTATGAGAAGAAGTTTTCTCCCCCTTAGACTTAGTCTTCGAGGCAGATGACTTCTCCCCCTTTGAAGGAGATGAAGCAGTGACTTCAACACCTGGTCTGCCTGAAGACACAAAGTCAGCAGGCTTGCCAGCAGGTTTAGTAGAAGGTTTAGGACCAACAAGGCTAGTCACTAAGTAAGCCAAGTTATCCTTCACCTCAGTAAGCTGGGAAAGACAGGTCTGAAGAGAAGAGGAGTGAGAATCAGCTAGGGAGGTCAGCTTAACTATGTTTTCCCTATCAGATGCTGTGAACAGCAAACTTTGAAGCTGTGCAAGATGTACTTCGAGAGAATCTTGCACATCACCAAGGTTTGAAGACACAATATTAGATAGGGAGCCAATTAAGGTGGTCAGGCTGGCCAGAGTGGCAGGAAGAGTAGAAGTGCAAGAAGTAATTAGTGATGACAGCTGTTGGGAAATAGCTGTCATTGAGGACACAGAGTCCTGCTGAATGGAAAGAATAGAGGAGAGGGAGGTGGATACATTTTGCAGCTGAGCAGTGAGTGCTAACAGCTGTGGAGAATGATCAGGTTGTGAGGCGGTAGGGAAAGAGGTCTTGAACGAATCAAAGAACCCCTGAAGCTGTGCAGACACAGAGTCTGATATGATGGAGGGTAGAGAGTGCATGGTGTTTTCCAAAGAACCAACTTTGTTGGTCAGCAAAGAAAGCTGATCCTTCAAAGGCAGGACTTTGGGAGATGGAGGTGTATGGGTAGATTGTTTTGAGTGGGTAGATGGAGAAGATGATGATGAAGCTGGTGTTTGAGGATGTGATGGAGAGGGAAGAGGGACTTTGGACAGAAGCTCCATAGCCTGGGCAAAAGTAAGATGACCCAGGTTGGAGGGATCAAGGGGTCCTTCAGCAGCGGCTGTAGCTGCATCACTAGGAGAAGGGGATGATGTTTGGGGCCTTTCAGATGCTTCTTGTGTTGCAACACCCTCATGAAGACCAGTGGTGGTTTCCTCTGCAGTGCCTTGGTTTAAAGGCACCTCATCATTGGGAGATGGGATATGCATTTCAACATCAGCAGTGGTGAAACCTGCTGATGGAAATTGCATGAAGGGAGCAGCCTCACCAGAGGGATGGTATGATCCCTGAGGTTCATCAGCTTGGGTTGTTGGTCCCTCAGCAGCTGTTTGGTGTAGAACAGCTGTATCATAGGGAGCAGAAGTTTGAGGATGAGCTGCTGATTGGTCTATATCAGCAGCGTGGGCACCTCGTGCAGACTCAGGGTGTGAGGAGATATGAGTGGGGGACAGTGTGGACACAGTATGGAGTGGAGAGGACTCCTGTCTTTCAGTATCCTCAGCCTGTTGGGAGGCTAGGATAGTTGATGTGGGTATCTCCGTTTGTACAACTGGTTCCTGTTGGGAGGAACCAGAGGGTCTAGGCTGACTCTGGGTAGACTCAGATTGGAGTGAAGTAGGCTCCAAATGAGCTGAACCTGCTCCCAAAATAGGAGAGGCAGCTGGGGTTGCTTCTTTTTCAACTGAACCCTGTTGAGAGGGAACAGAGGAAGTGGTTCTTTGGGCTGGTTTCTTTTTGGTGCGTTGGTAGTGAATGGATGAAGTGGGTGATTGTGGAGAGGGGAGAGGATCTGTATGGACAGGGTGTGAGACTGGGTTAGGGACAGTGGGGCTGACCTGTTCCATGGTCTCTTGTGCCACAGAGGCACCAGCCACTAAGGCTTCAGGCTCAACAAATGAACCAGGGTGAGGAATCTGCTCCTCCTCAGCCACAAAAGCTAAAGGTACAGACTCAGACTGAGCTGATTTGGCCTTCTTTTGCACAGGCCCAGCTTCAGCAGTTGCCAGGGTCCTCTTTACAAGTTTGGACCTAGCTTTGGATTTTCTGGCGGGAGCAACAGCTTCTGGATCCACCCTCACAGCAGAGGGTCCTTCCACCAAACCAAACAACCTCCTCATTGGTGTGGATAGAGGAGGCTCATTGGGTAGAACTGGGGTATGAAAAATTCTATTCCCTATGACAGGGAATGCAGCAGACTTAAGTAATGGCTGGGAATTGTATAGTTGCTCACAACAAACATGACTGAAAATGAGGCTCAGAAACCTGGGATAACGGACAGCAGCTGGGCTTGGCTCTTGCTGCACCAGGTTTCTCAGGTTCGAGAAGATCCACTTAGCCATGTCAAGAGTAGTCCCATCCACTAGCTGTAGGACTATTGGCACTTCATCTCTACTGAGTTGGTCGAATGAACCAACTTTACTGCTGAAGCTCATCATCACAGAAGCAAACAGAAAGCTGTAAGTACGAGACAAGTCCTTCCTGTACAATGTTGCTCCAATTTTGGGTTCTGCAACACCACAGAAGCGTAGCAGATTTCCCATTTGTTCGTCTTCAGGCTGGGCAGATCATATGACTCAGCAACAGGCAGATGAAGGACCTCCCTCAGAAGATCAGCAGTTATCTCAATGGTTTGAGTCCCATTAAGAATAGTTCCTTTGATGACTGTGGTGTTGGGTTGTAAGAACAAGTGTACCAGAATTCATACACCATCTCCTGGTACAGGACACCAGGAGTTGCAGTCATTGCATAGTTCAACGGATGAACTTGCAGAAATTCCACCATCTGATCGTAGCCTTTTCCCACATAGTTTTTGGGAATAGTGAGGTTTGCTACGTAGTTTGTGGGTTTGATGGTCAGCATTGTGGTGACTGATGAATGTTTGACAACATCATCACCAACGAACACTGGAAGAAAGGAATT
The DNA here is from genome assembly GCA_020465985.1 of Centrapalus pauciflorus. Taxonomy (NCBI): domain Eukaryota; kingdom Viridiplantae; phylum Streptophyta; class Magnoliopsida; order Asterales; family Asteraceae; genus Centrapalus; species Centrapalus pauciflorus. Next base: position 13,940 of record JAANYP010004245.1, read on the forward strand.
AGGTCTGTGAGCCATTTGGGAATTCTTAAGGTTTGGAGAAGCAGAGGACACTTAGTCGATTTTTAGGGTTCTTGAGGATTTCTGGAAATGATGAGGAAGACGAAGATGAAACAGTGGTTTGGTATTTATAGGATTTGAATGTGAGTGTGTATGAGAGAGAAGGTTTGGGCGGTTCGATTTGAAATGTTAGTTAACGGAAAACGGAACGGTTGTCCATGTCAGAAACATTTGTCAGACCACTTGACCTTTTTAATCACTAACACACGTAACCCACATTATCCGCAGTAATTAAGTTAAATAAAACATAAATTAAGTAACTTATGTTTGAAGAAAGGTAATTAAAACTGTTGGTCCAAGCTGTTGGTCAAACCTGTGATAAGTTGGGTCAACACACGTTGTTCAGTCTTCAAGCTGTTCATTCCTCAAACTGTGCCTTCAGCCTGCTCTCTTTTGTAAGAGCAGGTTGTGTTCAATAGTTGAACAGGTTACAAGACAATGGCTTGTAAGACAGTGTAAAGAAGTGAACAGGGTGAAGATTGGACCACCAGAGCAGGCTGGACGAATAAACTGATTTTGTTCAGCCTGTTGTATGCTCAAGCTGTTCAAGTTTTCAGACAAATGACTAAGTACAGAACATGTATAACCTGTTCTGCCTAAGCTGTTCAGAGAAACTTGAGCAGTGTGAAACACACAAATTCTTAGACCTTTGAGAAACACTTAGTCACTCTTGTTTAACATGCCCAGCTTGCTGACAAGGTAATTAAACCTTGTTTCATCCAGAGGTTTGGTGAAAATGTCTGCAAGCTGTTCATTTGTGGAAATAAAACTTACCTCCACATTACCTTTCTGAATGTGATCTCTGATGAAGTGATGTCTGACTTCAATATGCTTTGTTCTTGAATGAAATACTGGATTGTTGGAGATGGCTATGGCACTTGTATTATCACACAGAATAGGAGTTTTCCTATACACAAGGCCATAGTCTTCAAGCTGATGCTGCATCCACAGA